>JARHVA010000228.1:3870000-4097500 GCA_037957365.1 Torreya grandis | reverse complement strand
CATGTTGTTGACACTTAACACACTTTTTCACATAATCAAACAGTATTGTTTAAGGGTACGCCAATAATAGCCAAGGTGAAGGATGTGTTTAGCTAAAATGAGGCCACTAAAGTGTCCCCCATAGATTCCATCATGTGTTTCACTAATAGCATGAGAGGCTTCATGACTGCATAAGCAATGAAAGAGGAGGCCATCAAAGTTGTGCTTGTAAATAATTCTTCCTATAATGGTATAGTGTGAGGTACTCTAGATAAATAGTCTTCGAGCATTCCTAGAAAAGATAAAAAGAATGATGACAAGGTTAAGGTAGTCAAAGGTTTGTTGATACCAAAGGTTAGGTGGGGTCTCCTCCACATCAAAATAGTGGGAGAATCTAATTTGACATAGGAAGACTTGGTAAGTCTATGGATAATGACATATAGGTTAGAGTTAGAGGGTGTAGATGAGATCTGAGAGGTGAGGGAAGCCATGGTGTTGGTGAACTTATTGGTAGATTGCAGGGTTGATTAGATGTGATAGTGCTCAAATGAAACTAAGAGTTCATCAACTAGTTGTTTGTATTAGTTGCAAAACATCATTCTTACATTGGTAAGAGCCATTGATTTGATTGACCACAAGTTGGAAGTCATCAAATATATTAATCATTTTGACTCCTAGGTCTAATGCAGTTTGAATGCTTATCACTAGGGATTTGTACTTAGTCATATTATTAGTACATTCAAAATCAAGCTTGAAGCACAAAGGAAGAGGCTCACCATCAAAGGGAATAAGGGTGATACCAGCTCGCCCACCACATTGACATTTCTATCCATCAAAGAACATGGTGACCTGATAGGTGAAGTCCACTTGAGAGAGGGTCACAATGGACTCATCGAGGAACTCAAGAAGAGGAGGTTGGTTGTCTGCTAATGGTGCTTCATCCAATTGGTCATCAATGACTTGCCCCTTGATTGAATTTTGCTAAAGGAACTCAAGGTCAAACTCCACTAAAAACATGAGCCATTTGTCCATACATTGGTTTTGGTATGGCTTGGATTGCATATACTTGAGTGGGTCAGTATTGGTTATGACAAATGTTGTATGGTTAAGGAGGTAGTGGCAAAGTTTGGTGACCATGAAGACTAAAGTTAAACAAAGGTTCTGAATAGGGATATATTGAGTCTCGTACTCTACAAGCATGTGACTAATGTAGGAGATGACTTGCTCTCTGTGTTATTCATCCTAATAAGTAAGTATTTCCCTTAAGGAATGGTCAGTGGCAAAGATATAAAGGTAAAAAGGTTGGTCATCCTTGGGAGGGGTGAGGATAGGAGGAGATAAAACGTACCTTTTGAGTGAATCAAAGGCCTTTTGATAGTCACTATTTCACTTAAAAGAGACTGTCAGGATCTTGCTCCTCAATTAGAGCACATATGATTACTTCTTATATTAGCAACTAAACACGGAATTATACTAGAATCAATAAGTAACTAGAAATATGAAACAACACAGGATTTGAGAGACAATACACAATTGTATTAAATACTCAGAAGAAAATACAATAAAGAAGATGCCACTTCTTCTTCCACATCAAAGGCTCGCCACACCTCAAGACCTTCCCTCTCTCTCTCGATCACAACAATCAACTCAAATATAGAATTGATGTTCACCTCTCCAACCAGTCAGTAACACGCTGCCAGTACACCAAGTACACAACCGTACTCCAAGTAGATCTCCTGCTCTCTGTTGTTACCTGCAAATCACTAGACCTTACTCACCATTGTAGATCTCCAAAAGAAGCCATGCACATCCGCTGACCAAGATCATACAAACACGAAGAACCCCTCTGATTCTCCAAACCAGTACCCACACTTGGTACTGTGGCACTAGGAGGAACACACCATTGCTCACCTCTCTTTAAAGGAGCTTATTTTGCTCTCTTACTCTCTAGCACTTAGTTTACAATACAACCAATGAGTCTCTTAAATAGATCTCATGCAAACAATAATTAGACACCTAATTACAATAATTAGATCCACAGCTTCTAGTCTAAATTTGGCTCTTGACATGCAAACACTTGGTTCGTTAGCTAACTGCCCGTAACATTCGCAGTTCGAACCACACAAGTGACCGACGTCGGTCCCTGTTTGCCTGGGGGTGCCGATGCCGGCCGATCTCTGACCGACGTCGATTACCTTCTATCTGTACCCTACTGACGTCGGTTGTCCTGACTGATGCAAGTGACTGTAACACTCAGCAAACACTGCAACCTCCCTAACTCCTCCTGTTTGCACCCTGGTGAAGCTTTTAGCTCCACAACCTAACAATCTCCCACTTGGAGATAAACAGCTGCACCTGTACCTATATCTATACCTCGTCTAATCTATTTCCTGGCTTGTATCCCTCTTCAAGCTCAACCTTGAAGACCAACCATCACATGCCCTGTGATGCCTTTCCTATCATCCGAATAACTTGCCACATCCGAACCTACAAATGCATGTAGTGAAGACCTTGACCCTGCATCGCATGTCGACCTACTACTGGTCCCTCTTAGATACCTAAGAATCTACCTTCCCTGAATTGGCTCCAAACTCTCTGACAACTCCCACTGCTTGGGAAAACTCAGGTCTACACTAGACCTCATGTGATTTCGAACCCTGTTCTAAGCTCTGCTTGAACTGTCTAGCCCTTGGTGTGCTTTCTGACTCTGCATCCAGCATAATGAACCTCGCCAACACCATCTTCATATCAGCTCCCACTGGAGACCAAATCTCCATGTCTCTTATGCCAAAGAATTTCGTTGCTCGCAAATTCTTCATGACATGCCACTGAACTAACCTTACCCTTAGCTCAGCAAAACCCTGTATATATGATCCTATAACTAGTATACCATCCACATGCAGTAACAAGATAATGTTGCAATCATCATCCACCTGATAAGAACAAACACAATAGTTACACTGACATTGACTAAAGCCCTGCTTTGTCATCCACCTGTCAAAACCTGTACCACTGTCCTGCAGCTTCCTCAAGACCATATACCTTGGCCTTCCGTCTCACGTGTCCATCCACTCTCTTCTCTAACATGGGAATCCATCCGTCTGTTGGCAACTCTACCAAATCCCCTGCTTGGTTCTATTCCAAAGAATTCATACCATGCTCCCACTGTTTCTGGATTCTACCTGCATTGCCTCTTCACATCTTCCTGGTTCTCGACCATCAGTAAGCAACAAATAATATAAAGAAGATGAACAACGAATATGAGGTTCACTTACCCTTTCTGACCTCCATATGGGCATTTGAGACTTGCTAACAACTTCTTGTCTGCCCAATATCCGTTTCAGTGATCGATCTCAGCCATCTCCCAATCTGCTCCCGACTAACGTTGATTCCCCGCGACTAACCCTGTCTGTCGACGTCGGTCCCATTACCAACGATGGTGTACCTATTGCTGACGTCGGTCACTGTATGACCGATGTCGATTCCTGCTTCTCGACACCACTAACTCTGCTGATCTGCACATGACCGACGTCGGTGCCTGTCTGTTCGACGTCGGTTCCTCCTGACCGATGCCGGTATTTGTATTCACCTATGAGTGATGACTTTTTACCCACGAGCTCCTTTTGGGTCAAACCCTTGTCCATATCAACACAGCCCTGCTCAAAATAATTTAGTCCTCTCAGCTGATTTCTATCTATCATCTCCTCCATGAACACCAAGGCTTTCCAGTTCTTAAGTTTGTCAAAGGCATTTGTCTTCTGCTTCAGAATATGCATTCCCCTTTTACATATGTAACCAAGCCTACAAAGCCACATCTCTGTAACAGAAGGTGAATCAGTAATATAAGTAGATAGATAAAGGATACCTACTTTCTTACCACCATCTAATTCAAGTGCATCCGCTGTGAGAGTTACTGTGCATCTCTCATCACCTAGCTTTCCTGAATAAATTAGACTCATCTCCAAGACTGGTATCTGCATAACCTCATTCAACACCTGTGTGTTATTCGTCTGCAATTTCAGCTTCACTTCCCCTTTGCCAATCATTTGACAAGGCTCTCTAGCTCTTAAATAAATCTCTCCAAAGTCTCCAAAGACATACCCATGAAAAGATGCTCTATTTTGAACTGCATGGAAAGAGGCAAAAGAATCTGTAAACTAAGATTCTACTTTATCCAGAACATCCTGTGCAACATCCCCTGTAACATCTATTCCTCCCTGTTGATCTACTACCAACCAACAATCTTCTTTTCCCTGCTCTTTCTTTCCATCAATCAGACCATTTGTGCTATTCAGTTTCTCCATTCGTAGCTTACTTTCTTCTGCCATTGCTATACTCCCACTCAATCAGAAACCCCTATGAGTAACCTGTAATCAACAAACACTAACCAGATCTGAACCACCTGTTAGTAACCCAACTAAAAGCTCTGATACCAACTTGTCAGGATCTTGCTCCTCAATTAGAGCACATATGATTACTTCTTGTATTAGCAACTAAACACAGAATTATACCAGAATCAATAAGTAACTATAAATATGAAACAACACAAGATTTGAGAGACAGTACACAATTGTATTAAATACTCATAAGAAAATACAATAAAGAAGATGCCACTTCTTCTTCCACCTCAAAGGCTCGCCACACCTTAAGACCTTCTTCCCTCTCTCTCTCGGTCACAACAATCAACTCAAATATAGAATTGATGTTCACCTCTGCAACCATTCAATAACACGCTGCCAGTACACCAAGTACACAACCGTACTCCAAGTAGATCTCCTGCTCTCTGCTGCTACCTGTAAATCACTAGACCTTACTCACCATTGTAGATCTCCAAAAGAAGCCATGCACATCCGCTGACCAAGATCATACAAACACGAAGAACCCCTCTGATTCTCCAAACCAGTACCCACACTTGGTACTGTGGCACTAGGAGGAACACACCATTGCTCACCTCTCTCTGAAGGAGCTTATTTTGCTATCTTACTCTCTAGCACTCAGTTTACAATACAACTAATGAGTCTCTTAAATAGATCTCATGCAAACAATAATTAGACACCTAATTACAATAATTAGATCCACAGCTTCTAGTCTAAATTTGGCTCTTGACATGCAAACACTTGGTTCGTTAGCTAACTGCCCGTAACATTCACAATTCGAACCACACAGGTGACAGACATCGGTCCCTGTTTGCCTGGGGGTGCCGACACCGGCCGATCTCTGACCGACGTCGGTTGCCTTCTATCTGTACCCTGTCGATGTCGGTTGTCCTGACCGACGTCAGTGACTGTAACACTCAGCAAACACTGCAACCTCCCTAACTCCTCCTGTTTGCACCCTGGTGAAGCTTTTAGCTCCACAACCTAACAGAGACATCTTTCTTCAAAATGTGGTGGAAGAGTCGACATTAGTCTAAAAGTTGGGAGATAAAGTGATGAATGGATTGGATCTTTCCCTGTAAACTATGAAGTTGCTTAAGGTTGATGGGAGGAAGTATGTCAAGGATGGTTTTGATTTTGGCAAGATTGATTTTGATTCCATGAAGGGAGACAATAAAACCAAGAAGCTTTCTTGATAAGACCCCGAAAATGCACTTCTTGGGGTTTAGGTGGAAATGGTTATGGATAAGCCACTCAAAGATGATCTTGAGAATGACCAAATGATCCATTCAGAGTTTGTATTTTTCGAGAAGGTCATCCACATAGTCCTCTACAATTTTTTTAGGATAAGGTCATGGAAGATGTAAGTCATGGCACATTTGTAAGTTACACAAATGTTCTTTAATCTGAAAGGCATGACTCAATAGCATAAGGTCCCCCATGGGGTGGTAAAGGTGGTCTTGTGCTATCTTCGAGGGAAATTAGGATCTGATTATAATCCAAGAATCCATCTATGAGAGATAACATCTCATGACTAGCTGTAAGATCAACTAGCTGGTCGATGTTCGATAGAGGAAAGTCATCTTTGGGGCAAGTGAGTTTGAGGTCACAAAAGTCCACACAAATGCATAGTCCCCCTATGGCTTTGGTGATAGGTATGACATTTGAGACCCATTGGGGATAGTCAATGGGTTGAATGAAATTTCTAGATATAATATGTTGAAACTCTTCTTTGACAAGAAAGGCTATGTGAGGGTGCATACATCAAAGTTTTTGCTTGACAGGCTTGGCATCACGGTGGGTGACTATGTTATGGATAGTAATGGTGGGGTAAATTCTAGGCATGCCACTATAAGACTGAGTAAATGCTATGCCACGGTCTTGGAAGATGGAGGGGAAGTCTCAAAGTTCTTCGACATTCAGTTATTGACCAATTTTGACAATGTGAGGGTTGTTCGAAGTGCCCAAGTCGATATCCATGGTGGATTTATTTAACATGGTCGAAATCTCAAGAGGAAGGGATTTGTGGATGGAAGAACCTGTGGCACCAAGGTAGGTGAGAATGGAATCATTATCCTGGCATTAAATAGTATTAATGGTAGGAGAGTCATCTGCTATCATCTCAATATGGATCAAAAGGATGGTTATGGTTGCCCCTTCCTTTTTATAAGTCAGGGGTTTGATGCTGATCATGTTGATAAAAAAAATTAGGTAGGATGATGTCATTATCCTCACACACATGCAGAGGAGAGGTTGGTGAGGAAGGCGTACCTTCCTCGATAATGGTGATGATAGTTGGTTTGGTTTACTTTTTGGTGGGTAGAATGAAACAAAATCCATGCTTCTCATGAGGCTTTTTGGTCTCAATAGAAACCAATTCATGTGGGCCATGTACATATTGCTCAAGACTAAATCCTTTCCAAGCACACCTGAGAAGGTATGTTTTGGCAACAATTGGCTTGTCTAGGTAAGAGAAGTTGGAGGTAAATGGTTGAGGTGAAGAGGAGGTGGCGGAAGTACCAAGTGGTTTGTCGAGTCCCCCATAAATGAAATGGGTTTAACAATGTGAAGGTCCAAAGGGAATAACCATCATGACATTAGAGTCTACCTAGGTTGGTGGTCAAGATTCCCATACTCTTGGGGAGTAGGGAAAGCATTAAAGGTGAGGAGGTGATATTCCCCCAGTGAAAGATGTTAGAATGTGGATTCTAAGGGGTTTGAGGTGGAGATCTGATCAGAGGGGATGGACAAGCTAGTGGATGCCTCGTTAGTAGAGGGAGGTAGGGTTTCCTCTTTTGTGGTAGAGGTCTTGTCTTTAGTTAAGGAGGGTGTGCTAGATGGGGGTAGGAGGATGTCATTGGGTTAGTAGGTCATGTTGCATGTTGAGAAGGGACTTAGGTCAGCTTGGATGGTGATGACTTGGGCTTCATGCTCAAATTTAATGTAACAATGTAGGGTAGAGGGGATGCAACACATGGTACAGATCTAAGGTCATCTTAGCAAAACATTATATTTGAGTTCGCCTTCTACTACATAAAAGAGTTTGACGAGTATGTGGGGTCCTACATAGATATGAATGACAATCATTATTAGGGTAATGTTCATGGTATCGTTAAAATATTAGAGGATAGAAGAGGTTTCAAACATGACATTGTTTGAAAGGTTGAGTTGGTTATAGGCATGGGAGGAGATGATATTAAAACTAGTTCCCTTATCAATCATGACCTGTTTGATGTGGGTTTGGTTGATGTAAGCAATAATAAAGAGAGGGATATTGGGGTCATTAGGGTAGATGGAAGGTATTTTCATATCCTTGAAGGTTACAAGGTTGGAAATTTGAAGAGCGTCGATGAAGGTTGCCAGAGGTTGAGGGTCTTCAGGTTGAACTTTGACTAATTACAAGGCCTCTATCATTGCTTGGTGATGATGAGGTGAAGTAATAATCAACTCATATAAGGTCATCTTCGTCGAGGTCTGGTGGAGTTATTTGAGCACCACTCTCCTGATGGCTTTAGAGGGGTTGGATTGGGAGGCACCTAAGATAGATACCTTGGATTTGGTTGAAGGTGAACGTGTTTGGTTTTGGTTTGGTTGGGAGGTGGAAGATGGGTATGTCCATATAATTGAAACTTTAGCCTTCTTATTATCTTTATATTGTGCTTTCATGACCACGTGGATGGTATGGATAAAGGGAGGAATTGGGGTAGGAGAGTTGTTTACTTTCTTATTACTCTGAGGTGAGGGTGGAGGAAGAGATAGGTTTTAGCTAGTGGTTGTTGGTTGTTGGATTGGTAATGGGCCCATGGGAGGTTCATCTGTTAATAGATCATCTTCATCATAGAACTAATGTATAATGGTTCAGAGAGATTTGTAGGTCTCTATGTCATGCCCCGGTGTCTTATGATAGGAACACACTTGGTGGTCGTTATACTAGATGGGTTTTGAACTGAGAGGGTCAAATGGCCTGATAGGGGGTAAGGTTAGGAAATAATCTTGTAAAAACCTTTGAAAAATGGTAGAGTAGGATTCAAGTAAAGGTTGAGAGGGTTTAGGGGTTTAAGTCTTGGTTGGTAAGGTGGAAGCCCTTTTGGGAACGAGTTTGGTGATGAAAGGTTTGGGTAAGGTAATGTGTTTGGTTGGTGGTTTTGGTTTTGGTAAGGTAAAGGTTGATAAAGCGAAGATAAGAGGTTTCAAGGTAGGTAGCTTGGTCATTATTGGTTCGGTGAAGATAGGTGTGTTAGAAATCAAGTGTGATGGTGTACCTAATAGTGGTGGTTGGGTTTTAGATGGGATAACCAACCTCTTACTCAGAGTAGAGGGATGAGGCCCTAAGATAGAGGGCAAGGTGGAGGGAGGTAGGATTTTATCCCTCTAGCCTTTTGGTGTCTCTACTCCCTTGGTTGAATTAGGCTGGTGCTTGATTATTGGGTTTGATGAGGTAAGCTCCACTTTCATAGATGGGTAATTAAGACTCTATATAGGGAAGGTGCCAAGGTTCCTGGTTGGTTTAGTTAGAGAAGGTGATTTGGTTGTTTGGGGTTTAGATGCCTTAGATGGTTGAGGAATAATTGGGTTGGTAGAGGTTCTCATCAGTTTGGTTGGTAAGATATGAGTGTGGATAATGAAAGGAGTAGGTTGGTCTGCCAATGGTGTGGTTGGAGGTTATTGCTTGGTGATATAAGGTAGCCTTAATTTTTTCCAAAAGGTAGCTCAATCCATATTAGGGTTGGAGACAAATTCCAATTTTTGCACTAAACTAGAGAATGGTTTATATATTGGTTTTGGTCCCTGGGTGGTGGACTTGAAATATAAGCCCATAGGTTGAGATAGAGGGATGAAACCTCATCCTTTTCCTCAATCAAAGGTTGTGAGGTTTGAATGGGTGACTCCTATGTGGGAGGTGCAGACATGGGGGCTTCCCCTTCGAGAATGATCTCCAAAGGGGCGGTAACTTGCTCGACAGTTGGGGGAGAAGGTAAAATGGGTATTCATTCTCGTATGTCAGTCAAAGGAGGGGTTGATGGCTTCACTACCTCAATAAGTGAAGGAGGAGAAAGGGGGCTTCCTTAGTTTGGGTCTCTAAAAAAGGAGAAGGTAACTCCATTACCTCAATAAGCAGAGAGGGTGAGGAACAAATGGGTTGAGCGGTAGGTTCTTCAATAACGAGCGTGCCAAGAACCATGTTGATAGTATGGGCATCGTGAGAGCACTCAACTATGTTGCTCTCATTCTTAGTAGGCACATGGTTGGGAAAAGGCTGCCTAAAATGTCAAGGGCTTGGTTTTGAGGTGCATTGGGATTATCCAACACAAGCTCCCCCTTGTCAATGAGAGATTAGACAATGCTCTTGAAGGTGTTACACCTGCTAACATCATGCCCTACTACTTGTTGGAAGGCACATAGATCATTATAATTGTACCAAATAGGTGTAGGATAAGAAGAATCAAATTATTGAGGTGGTTTGATAAGAGGACGCTGGATGATATTAACTTTTAATAGCTTCTCCAAGATGGAAGCATAGGATTCTCCAAGTGGAGTAAATTGCTTCTGGGTGTTCTAGCTTTAGTTCCTAATGTTTTGATTTGAATAACCAGAGGAATTTAGTTGGTTAAAAAATGATAGATAAGTGGATTTAAGAACAACCACATTTGCAGTTCCCTTGCTTTAGGTCCTAGTGTTGGTTTGGTTGCTCGGTTTGGAGGAAGAAGCCTCATTAGTTTTGTAAGTAGAGCTCTTGTTTTTAGGTTTTAGCTTTCCTTCATCAATGGCTCAATTCTCTAAATTACATGCCATGGTAAAAGCCTCATCAAAGGTTCAGAAGCTCTAAACATGCAATGTGGAAGAGATGTGATTGGCACATGCCCAAGCAAAGAGTTCAATCAATTCAAGTTGGGACAAGGAAAAGGAAAGTTAGTTGATTAGGCTCCTCCAACGAGCTACAAAATCAGTAATGGATTCATCATCAAATTATCAGATGGAGTATAGGTCGGTGATGGAAACTTTCTTGGAGATATTTATCAAAAATTGATCCAAGTAAGTTGAGCCAACTGGGTGAAGGAGAAGAGGGAATACTTGGTTATGACACTATACCAATCCAATGTTGATCTCGAAAAAGACATAGGAAAAGTATGAGTAAGGGGGGAATCGTCATAGGCAATCAAATAACATGAGTGCCTAAATGCCCTAAGGTGTTATTAGGGATCATCCTTACTCTAAAACTTGGAGAACTTGCGAAGCTCCCACTAAGGAGGATACAGTTGGATAGGGAAAGATGGGTTCATTATATATATGATCATATGATAAGACATTATGAACTCTAGAATTGGATGACTCTAAGGAAGTCATCTTATCCATGAGCATCTTCATGAGGTTTACTTGGGGTTGTGAACCCAAAAGGTTGTAAGGTGCATATTTTTGTGGTGGTTGGGTGACATATTGATAGTGGGTAGGAGGTTGGGAGGCTGTCACATATTGGTATGCGGAGATCGGTGGTTAGGTGGAAGATATGTAAGGGTAGGTAGATGCGGGTGGCTGGGTAGTAAGTAGAGGTACATACTCTTGTGGGTTAGAGATGTAACCTAGGTTTGGTGCAATAAACACCTATTGGGTAAGAACGGTGGTTAGGTCGGTGACCAAAGGAAGGGTAGTGACCTTTGTGCTAACTGGGGGCAAGGTAGAAGGTATAGGCACCACAAGACTTTAAAGTGAGGTATTGGTCAAAGCAAGGTTGGTAATGTTAGTGGTGGGTACTCTCACGGTGAGGGGAGTATAGGTGGCTAATGGTTGGGTTATTCCTAAGGTGGGGGAGTTGTTGGTAGGGGTAGAAGGTATAAGGGTGTTTGTAGGCTAGATAGGTTGGTTTTATACAATAGTATCAAAGGGGTTATTGGTAGATAAAGAGGCTTGGGTAGCCAATGGTTGGGTGGTGACTATGGCAATAGAAGTGATTCCCATGAGATGGGAAGGCATGTGATGTAGGGGCTTCTTGGGAGTGCTTAAATAAATGTTTTAGAGTCATATTGGTGCATACAACTTTGAATTTGTGTCCATGAGAGGTTTTCCCGCCAAAAGGGAATTTTAAATTTTCATAGTGTTTTAGTGGGTCTAAGTGAATAGAAAAGATATGTAATTGTTAAGTAAAGTTGTAAATGACCTTGAAGGTCTCTTGAATGGTCCTTGGAGTTGTTTATGGGTCATAAATTGGTTTGAAATATCTTATGTCATGTTGAAAATGTAAGGTGGCAGTCATGTGGAACCACCACTCTATATAGGTGTAGATATCTTGAGAGTTCTTGCTCCAAGAAATGGTTAGGGTTCTCGTTTTGTGAATTTGAATTTGTAAAAGGTTATATAGTGAAAAATGGTACATAGAAGAGGTAATAAGTGAGATTAGTATGAAGAAACAGGGGCAGACATGATGGAGAATGTAAATTGGTCTGCCAAAGCAATGGTGACTGTGAGTTTTAGTTTGAATTCAGATTTCAATGAATATGATTTTGAAGGACCTGTTGAGTCTAATGGATGTTGTTAGTATTTATATGGAAATATATCACCCTCATAACTGAGGACAAGAAATTTCATGTTTTTAAGAAGATGTGGACTGTGTCAACAACTTTGTTATCTTGCATTTGCATGTTCTAAATTTATGCACTGAGAGAAGGCTTAAATTTAGTGTAGAGAATTTGTTGGTGAATATTTGAATAAATACCCTATGCAGTTTTTATATTCTAGATATATAGATGAATGGTATTTAAGGAATTTGAAAATAATGAATTTGTTGATTCTAACCCATGTCTCAAGACTGTAGTTTGTGTGATTGGAAAATAACTAAGTTTGCAGCTGAACAAAGGTGGAAATTCAGTAAGTCTGGTTTCTGAGAATTGGTAAAGGATTTTATGAGTTATTCATGTTAATATTGATGTGATTTAACCTATTTTGAAATCATTTAATGCCATTCTAGTCCAAGACTAAAGGTTTCAGGGTCTGTGTGCTCAGGAATTCTATATTGAGTATAGTGTGAATGTTTATGTGTTTAATAGTTGTGTGGAAGACATTGAGGTAAGTGGTTGGAAGGTATCTAAGGTTTTATTTAACTTTGTCTTGATTTGATATATGTTGTGTTCATCCCTCATAAACATACATACCTATTATTTACTTAAGTCCTGCACAGTCAAGGGGATTTTGGTTTGAAAAGGGTGAATAATGAATGGGAAGTAAGTTTCTAATGTTTATGAAAGGTGGAGGACACTAAGACAAACCTCCTAAACTTGAAATGGATCCTTTTAATTGGAATTTTAGGACTATTTATTCCATTTCTTAGAGTATAAACCTATAACAATTAAATTATTATCCCAATCAAGAGAGTTTTTAAGTTAAAAGCAAAGAGAGTGGATTTAAGAACATCTTCTGGGTATTGGGGAAGTTGAATAGGGTTAGTACAGACCTAATGAAGGATATTTGGGGTCTTGAAACCCAAGGAAATAAAATTTATGACTTTTCATGTGGTCTCATCCTGTGAAAGAGTCTTAAAAACCCTAATCTAGGGTTTGGGCCATATCTTGATTTGTAACCATCAAAATATTATGAAAATTGGTGTGTAGTTAGGGGTTGATGTTTGTTAAGTGATTAAGGTGATTTTAGGTTATACCATTGAATGTATGTATGGATAAAGAAGTTTGAGTGGACAGACAGTGTCAAAATAGCCAAAGAGACCTAATTCATGACCTAAGAAGCCTCGAAAGGTGGTTTAGCCAATGAGTTAGTGTGCACAAATTGGTGAGTGGATGGTAGATGGTAAAGCGTATCTAAAACCCTAATTGGTTTTCTTATACATGTTCATATCTTGAAGTACAAAGAGAAACTCAAGTGAGAAAGGCTATAAGGCTAGTCTAAAGAGTAGGGTAGAGTTGCATAAAGTTGATTTAATGCATTGTAAAGGGTTGTTAATGAGTTGATAGGTCCAGACAAGTAATGAGGAGCACTTCTAAAGTGAAAAAAAACATGGTCCATTATGAGGAAATATATATCCAATATTGCATGTTGATAAAGAAGGAATAATGAAACAAGATATGTGTGGGTGTTTTAGTCATTAGTGAGTGATGGGATTAAGAAAATTTGTGATAAGGAGGTTGTATGTTTGATGTGTTTGGAATGTTGATGATTGAGGTGTTTTTATTTAGACCCATTTGGACAAATAGATTTAATGTTTTCCAATAAAGATTGACAAAGTTTGAAACAAGAATAAGTACAAGCAGGTGAAGGACATAGATAGAGTTTGGCAAGGAAAAAGAATAACTCTACATCAGCATGCCATAAGGTGGGTCCATAGGTGGAACCACATCAAGGGTATGATGAGACATGGCGTTAAAGTAGTGTTGAAGGGCCACAGGGTTGTTATCTAGGAAGGTGGCAAAGTCCGTATCTCCTTGGGGAACTTCCTGAGGGAAAGGAGGACTTCCTGATGGGTGAAGAGAGTCTATTGGTTTAGAGATGTAGTCCATGGGTGAGGAGGTGGAAGAGGTCGATTGGTTTGATAATGGGTTTTGTTTTGCTAGATTCTTTCGTTGTTGGTGAGTTAGAACCATCCAAGGTAAGGGAGAGAGAATGCACAAACACCCTCACCACTCAAATAAAAAGAAGAAAAAAATGATCAAAGAAGACAAATCACACTCTAAAAAGTACGTTAAGTCCTAAGGTTCTTTTTAGTCTCTTTATTTAGTTTATGCCTTAAGCTTTCAAGAATTATGTGATTGAAATTGGCTTGTAGAATAGGTACTAAAGAGGAATCTATGGATGGTTTCAGGTTAATTAGGCACCCAAAAAGAATTTGTATTGGGAATTAATACGTGGCTTGGTATTGGGGCCTACCCCCTCACTTCACACACCACAACGATAAGGGTGTCGGGTGCTTAGCCAATATATATTGATTTCTAGAGTTTATACTCAACCAAAGAGTTAAGTTAGTTCTCCCCTTGGTAATGACCTCCAAGTAGGATTACCAAGAAAGGGTAAGGTGACCTCTAGCTGATGAAATCCTAGTCGAGCCTTATCTCAATTTTGTTTGATATTTAATTGATGAAGGTGGTTTGGTTTAGTGTGTGCAATAAAAGTGACGCTATGATAGGATTACTTCACTTTAAGTTAAACTATGTGAGCTAAACTTGCAATCAATCAATGTATGCACTTAATTTTAAACCCGAAATAAAATTTAGTTTTGTTAATGAGCACAGATAGAGAGAAGAACATACAAATGCAAATAAAAGAAACCCAAAGTAAAGACTCAAGGTCCCACCGGGCGTGCCAAAATGTTTCAGTGAATTTTAGCTTATATTTAGAGAAAGGAAGAAGAAGAAACTAAATGCAATTATGGTTGAAAAACCTATTTGATTGTGTGTGCATTTGAATCAGATGATTGTGAAGAACTCCTCTTTGGCTTGGGAGGATGACCTGCAAATAAGATAACACTTAAGCAAATGGTTGGTTAGATAGATAGTTGGGTGGATTACCTAGCGCTAGCTAGATCCCAGAAGCAAGAGCTTCTTTTGGGGCTATCAATCCACACATTTTAAACAATTAAGTTTATAAACAAAATATAAAGTACTTACATCAATATCAAAAGGTATTGAAATTGAACACAATAAATGTTTGATAAAGAAATAGACTAGAAATGACTAATATGGCGATAAACCAGTCAATACTAGTGCTAAATAGCTTGGGTTTATTTCAAAAAATTAGGCAGGAGTCTATGAACAAGTAGGGACACATAAAACTAGATTTGGTTAGTGGCAAGAGGGTGAAAATAACTTGCTATTATTTTCTACCGCAGTGACCATCGATGATTGATGTGACCGTCAATGATTAAGGTGATCGTTGGTGGTCAAGCTGACCATCGATGGTTGGGTAGACCATCAATGGTCGAGACAACCATCAACAATTACTATGTGTAGGTATAGGTTGGTAAATGGTCAGATTGATGGGATCACAAAGTTGGATTCACAAGATGGGTTGGTACTAGGTTGAGTGTGAAAGGCAAATAAAGTAATTGGATATTGGGAAACAAATACTTATCTTACAAAAGACTAATTGGGTGGGTGCTTGAGGTGGTTGACTCGTTGGTGGAGTCTAACATGATTCTGATAGAGTAATGGTACTCAATGCTTTCACAGAGTAGCGGTGGCAAGTTGGCTCTCTGACATGATGGTTGGATCACTAAATTACTGATGATGATTGACCTATAAAATAAAGTAACTCTAGATGCACAAGCTCTTGATAACAATTGCAGATGATTTTGACCTCCTTGCTCCTCTCTTCTTATAAGCAAGGCAAGAGAGTTAAAACAAGATGTTAACTGGGTCTTCCAATTATTACTCATGCATGCATTAGCTCACACGTGGATTTAGATGAGTTATTTTAAAAAAATCAAGGCGAGGTGACTTGCATGTTGATGGTTAAGGAGGTGTACCCTGACCGTCGATGGTCAAGGTGACCATCGGTAATCATCCTGACCGTTGATGGTCGAGGGTCAAGACAAAGAGTAAGTAAAAGGGTAGGTTAGGTAAGTTGAGCAAACTAACCATATGTTAGGCTCGATTAAGGGTCGAAGGGTCAAATTGGTCCCAAGGGGGTCCTAAGGTGGTCTAGGGGAATTTTGACATTCAGAATCATGGTGTGTGGATTCTTGGTGTCTACAGTGCCCTTACATGGAGTAGGGCTATTTCATTGCCTTTATCAAGGTGGCTAAGCTACTTGCTTCATAATGCCTCATAGTTAACTACATCACCACCATTATGAATGCCTCCAAACTAAAATCCTAGGCCTAGTTGTAAATCTACTAACTTTCTTTCTGTGATTGAATCCATCTTGTTTTTTCATTCTTTGCATAAGCTTTCGATGCCCTTAAAATAGTGGCTAGAGAAGACCATATCAGAAACGTCACAAAAGACTACCTGCATAATCATTTTATCACCTTAATGACTTTTTCATATAAAATCTCCATGTTATACACACCACCCATTTCTACCAATTATTTTGAGATATATAAGATTTTCCAGACACACCAATTCAATAGTCACAATGAATGAAGTAATGGGGCAAAGATGGAAAACACAATAGTTGTCAACAACTATTAATAGTTAAATAAATTATGTTTAATTATGACCAAGCCACATGCTAGTTTAATGTAAATGGCATCTAAAAGATTTAGAGAAGGGTTTCAATATAAATGTTAGATCAACAAGACTCTAGTCTTTTTCAAACACACATATCTATAATCAAAATCCAACTTACCATCATCGCCTCCATTATAGATTTATGTCTTTGATCATTGTGCCTTTTTTTGCTTCAGGTTTGCAATTAAAATGGGGTCATTACATCAATAGATTACGATTTTCCACTTCCTCACCTTTCTCGGATTTGAATTTTATGCATAACATTTTGGACAATCTTTTACTATTTTCTTGTCTTTCTCTACTTCAACAAAATATATTGAACAAATGGAAGAGTTTCACTTCTTTAATGAATTCTCCTATCTAGTTTTGGAGACACTAGAGCTAGCCATAACCCCCAAAATGTGGCTAAAAATATTTTGATTATTTATTGTTTGAAGGATGAAAATATAATGCTAACAATTATTCACCGTAGAATTTTGGTTTCACAATTAGGCACTATAGAATTTTAGTTAAACTATCGTGTTTAAGCTTATGTGTGTGATTTACCCCCATTTCATATACATTTAGTTCTCAATGTTTTACTTATATAGTGACTATAACACTTGGAAATTAATGAATATTTTGTCCATGGTTATTTAGGACTATTGAAATCATCAACTAAATCTTGTAGAGTTTTCAGTGATATATGTGAGTTTTTTTTGAGAGAAAAAATATTTAACACTACCACGAGTTGAAATTTTTAGGTTTGTTTCTTTTGCTCTTTGTTGTTATTTAAAGTATTTTTTTCCCTATAAACTATTAATATAATCTATGTAAAAGTTCTTGAATGGTGAACTTCAAAGGCAATAACCTAGTCTTTATGTTATTATTTCAATACATTGCTCGTGGGCTAAGCAATGGGATTAGCTGATCAGTGACCAACAAAGCAACACTTCATCTAAGTGAGCATATGAATCTAATTGTATGCTATAGCAACGACACGAATCTATGGCAAAGTTTCAATCATCTGATAGTTTAGCTTGACTATTATATGAAGTTGAATTTATTTTCATATAATGAGATATATGGTTTTCTAGTTTGTCTCGACACCAATTTAAATCAGAATCTTGATGATTATCTCTTTCACAGTAAACTTCTAAAATATATGCAGCGTTTATGCTCTTCTAGTTAAAAAATCATGTTTTATATATGTAAAATAATAGGGCAAAAAAAGAATGCCTTTGATGAAAGGCGCTATCCACTATTATCTCTGATGGAGATAGGATTATCAACAATAATAATGGATATTTTTTAGCATGTTATCTCATTGTGGTTCACAAGCAAAGGTTTAAGTAGGGTTTGAAAAGTTGAAAAAATTATAGCAAGAGAAGGGGATGCCAAAAACATGAACTCAAACAAACAAAATTGAAATATAAATTAAATAAGTGAAAAAAATGATTTAAGCAGGGCATTGAAACCCTACAACCGTATGACTTGAAGGGTGCATATAAATATTTTAAGACTATAATTTTCTAAAGGTTTTGACAATCTTAGGGCTCTCAATAGAAGGAGAAGGTGAAGTTGCCTATGAAACATTGAAGGGAAATGCAACGCATGTATTGCAATGGAAAAAAAACCTCACATAATAATAATGTTCTTTTGCATAATGCAGGGCCATTTTATTGCCTTCTCAAGGTGGCTAAACTGCTTGTTTCACAAGGCCTCATCATTAGATTCATCACCACCACTACAAATTACTTCGAATTGCAATCCTAGGATCGGTCACAAATCTATTGACGCTCTTTCTTTGACCAAAACCATCTTGTTTTTTCATTCTTTGCCTGAGCTTTTAGTGCCTTTTGAACATTGGCTAGAGAAGACCACATTAGAGATGTCACATAAGCCTTCCTGCATATTTTTTTTCACTCTAACGAATTCTTTATACAAAATCCCCATGTCATCCATGCCACTTATTTTTGCCAATTATTTTGAGATCTATAATATTTTCCAGACACACCCATTCAATAGTCATATTGAGTAAAGTAATGGGGTAGTGATGTAAAACATGACAACTGTTAATAGTTAATAGTAAATCATGTTTAATTATGACCAAGACACATGCTATTTTAATGTAAATGACATCTACAAGATTCAAAGATGAATATGTGGAGGTGACTTGATAATAAAACACCTCTAGTGTAATTAATTGGGCACTTATTGTCATGCACATGTTCCTTATAGGTTTTACATGTACATTGGAGTTGTCATACGAGATTCAAGAGCACACAATTTTGTATCTACTCTATGCTTGTTTTCATTTGATATGCATGCACACACACATCAAAGTGGGGTATTATATAGACACATAATTTTTGTACATGGTTGCTTATTAGTTTTAAAATGACATTATTTTAGGGTGCTTGTGTGTTTGTTAATTATTGGTCCATATCATGTTCTTATCAGTGCATTATTCCTCATGTTTTGGTTGTATCCTATTATTTTGATCCTCATTTCCTCTCTCTCCCCTCTTTCTCTCTTTCCCTATATTTATAAGATTTTCCCCATAATTGTATACTATATGATTCTTGGACCCCAAATATGTAGAGTGTGACCTTTATTTTGGGCCTCCTATGTCGTGTGATCTTAATTTGTCACTTTTTTCCCCATTGTGTGTTGGCTTACATGCCAAAAAGGTCCTAATTTAGATTTCATAAGTATATAATACACATGCATTTGTGTATTTAGGACACACAAAATATAGACAATGAATGTGCTAGAGTAATCAATTAAAGCATTTAGATAAGATATTCAAGAGCATAAAAAAATCTAAAGTATTTATCGTTGCATCAAACATTCATTCTAAAATGAAAAGTTATATAGAGTAAACATTGCATCATCACTAGACTACTCAGCTCACATGGATTATACTTGGTTTGTTGCTTACATAATGTTATGATCTATTAAGGGCCCTAATAAGTAGTTCATGTTTAAAAACCTTGTTAATCCTGAGCACATACCCCAAAATAATAAATTCCATTATCAATTTTAAGGTTTAGTTGCTTATTAGAGTTTTGAAGAAGGAGATCTGATTTGCTCAAAATTTTATAAATGCGAGCTAAAGTATTTGAAGCTCCAAAACTGAAAAATAGAGTCATTAAATATGTTTATTTTGATTTATTATTTTTTAATCCTAAACTCACGATTTTGGTAATGACCCTACTCTTTCGGAAGCTTTAAGATGATTCTGGGTATTATCTGGGTTAGCAACAATTTTAGGGGTTCGCTTCACATTACTACCTCATCTTGTTTTGCATTGCCCAACCTTAACAACTCTTTCTAGATTTGCATGAAATAAGACATTCCCCTAGACCCCTCTCTAGTTATTTATTACAATAAGAAAATTAATTATGCAATTAAATATGATTTCACTATTTAGGTTTGATTATAATTATTTAATGCAATGTTTATGAATAGATGCGATGTAATTTAACTCATATCCATTTTTTATACTAACATGTGTATCTTATAATGGAAGCCAAGATGGTGGTGGTGACTATAATAGTGTGAGATGTCAATAAAAAATTATAATATTAAATTTCACTATCATATGGTAATTTTGACCCTAAATTTGACGATTATTTGACTATTATAGACAAGTTCTTCTTCTTACTTGGAGAAGGTGATTAAAATATTGTGATATATTGGGCATAAAGTGGATTTTAGAGCTTCTTTTTTTCTTGGAAAGATATTTTTTATCCCAATATAGTGGTGCAACTATATTGAGGTCATCTATCATTAGTCATCAATATTTTTTTGAGAATGGTAATGGAGTTCTTAATTAACATGGAATGTCACAAATCTAAGGTAGGTGCCTGAAAGTTGATATCTCTCAACATTTTTCAGATAGGCATATTTTATATATTTTTACTAGTTTATAAAATAAAAATCGTAAGCCTCTGTTAGTAGGGGGAAGTGACAGTGAACATAATCCATTGTTTTTGGCTTCTCAATCCCTAAAGGGGGTGAATATTGAGACCATCTGTCACTAGTCATCAATAATTTTTCTGAGAATAGTAATGGAGTTGTTAATCAATATGGTATGTTACAAATCCAATATAGGTGCCTAGAAATTGATATCTCTCAATGGCTTTCAGATAAACATATTTAAGATATTTGTACTAGTTTATAAAATAAAATTGTAAGCATCTGTTAGAAGGGGGAATTGACAACAAACATAATCCATTACTTTGGGCTTCTCACTACCATTTGAGTGTGATCACCACCATTTTGGGCTTAGAGAGGGAATTGTGATATATTGAGCATACAATGGAGTTTAGAGCCAATTTTTTCTCAAAAATATTTTTTTGTTCATAGTGTCACAACTAGATTGAGGCCATCTATTACCAATCAACAAGAATTTTTCTGAGAATATTAATGGAGTTGTAAATTAATGTGGTATATCACAAATCTAAGATAAGTGCTTAGAAGTGGATATGTCTTAACATTTTCCAAATAAACATATTAAGATATCTATATTAGTTTATAGAAATGAAACTTGTAAGTGACGATGAATATAATCTACATCTTGGAGCTTCTCACCCTTTAAAGAGAGCGAAAATCCCAAAGTGATGGTGATCACCATCACTTTGAGTTTAGTGTGGGTGAGTAACCCAAACAAAGGTGATCCCTATCACTTTGGGTTTAGAGTGGGCAAATAGCCCAAAACGAAGGTGATGGCTTCTCACCCTCATTGTGGGTTGAGGGGCTTCTTACCCTTGCTACAAAGAAGGGCCCAATCATTAGAATTTTCACCCTTGTTGTAGGTTGAGGGGCTTCTTACCCTCGCTTCAAATAAAGACCCAATCTTTAGGCTTCTCACTTTCATTGTGGGTTGAGGGACTTCTTACATTTGCTACAAACATGAGCCCAATCTATGGATGTACTATAACACGTATTACCCAAAGAAAATTGAACTCGTAACATCTTTTCTACCAATTTCTTTATTTGCTATTACATTACAATACCTTAGATTATCTCCTTACATCATAATTATTAAAGATTTCAAATTCATTTTGTAATAATTTTTTTCTAATAAAATTGTATATAAATTTTTTCTTTGATGTTTCAAGTCATATATTAGACCCATTATCACTAAAAACAAAATTAAGTATTATCATTATACCAAAAAAATAAACATTAACATAAAACTATTTATAAAATTCTTGTTTACATAAATAGATTGGAGTTCTTGAAACGACTAAACATTGTGGTAATCAAAATACATAAGTACACGTGTGCTATACATATAGATATAAAAATTGCGAGTAAACCACCACTGTTTCTAAGGGGTTTGTTCGTGACAGAAACAGTTTGAACTTATGCACTGATTGAACCCGCATTCGATAGAGTCGAACTCTCGACATTTAAGACCAGTTTTCTTCAATATAGTTGGCATTTACTATGGACGGTGACAGAGATCACGGATACAATTCAGCTCAGGCACAGGAAAATTCAGTAGAAGAAAATCCCTGCCAGGTATGGTATGGTATGATATGTTGTACAAAATTCATGATTTTTAGGGGTTTTGCTCTGATGTGTTTTAAGACTATATTTGGTTAAATGATTACTATTTTGCATGCAATTATTAATATTAGGGTTTTTTAATCTGCCATTTTTGTTAAACGATCGCTGTTATGCTGTTTCAGTTCAAATACCAAATCTTTCTTTACTTTAAATCAGCCCATCAATGCATTAAATATATAATTCCGGGAGGTGAAACTCCTATCTTGTAGCAACAGAGGGCTCTATTCCACCGTTATTTGAATGACCACAGGCCGAGGGACTATTATTTCATTGAATATTAACTTGATACTTTGAAAGATCGTTTTAAGATATTATAAAAGCATAGTTTGCTTTGATGACAACCGTTTTAGCTTTTGCATCTTCTTTTAATTTTTTTCTAATTTGATTATAGTGAATTCCTCTTACAGGATAACCTTCGGCTTAGATATCACGACCAAGGGATATCTCTCCATTCAATTTCCTTGGTCACCCTCGTCAGTTGGGATACGCTACATCCACTGAGATGCAATTAGTATTTTAATATTTTATGTAATTTCAACGCTTAATCATGTGCCCTAAGGGCTGGAACCTGAGGCTTCATTGTGAAAACCTCAACGGTTTGACTACTTGAGCTCTTCCCATTTGACTCGACTTTTTGAAATATATTGTAATTGAGTTCATTGAATTTAAACAACTCGTGGGAAACTGGAAATTGTTATGGATCACCCTACCTGACATGCATTATCATCTTGTATACTGGATGCAACCTTTTTGTTTTAGATGTCCTCGGCTGAGAGGCTTGTCAAATGCGGGAGAAAGTATTAAATAATAAAGTCAGCCTTTGCTCAAGAGGTCTTTATTGTTGAAACGTAGTTGACTTTAGACCTTAATCTTGACGCAGGCTTTTTGAGTTGGTGAGATTTAAGGTTCAAGATTATGCATTTCAATAATTATGTCCATGTGTTTTAGAGTTGCATTCCGCTGTTAAGGACCTTATATTCTGTCTAGAATGGCAGCAAACCAAGGCAAGTGAAAGGTACTTTGTAGGGGCAACTGTTGCCAGATTTCAGCCTCCAGTGGTTCAATGCAAACTTTCAATCCTGGTGGAATCTGCTACTGGAAATTAGTAGTGCCTACTGCTTAGGAGCAATTTTCTCAGCCTTGCCAGAGAGAGTTGCTGTTGATACACAGCTACAGTTTAGGGTTTTTTCCAGTATTCCATGGGGACACGTCGCCACCACTTTATACCCTATAGGGTAGACTGGAGGATGGCCCCGCCACCCTTATTCCATGCTATTTTCCTGTTCAAATATTGTTGTTCCTAGGGTTGTGGGAACCTCCAGGCATCCCCTTTTCGTGCCCCTGTATTTTCTCCTCCAAAAGGGTACTCATTTGAACTAGGTTTAAATTTTAGTTCAGAATGTCAGCATAGGATGGATCGATGCTTTCCTTTGAAAGTAGTTATTATATGTAGCGGAGCTGATGATATATGCTCTATAGTCGAAGATTTTTATTTTAATTTTTAAATGAGGGTATATTCATGGGTCCCCTGCCTGAAAGAAAAAGAAAGTACATGGAAGAAGATAGTCCAACTGCCCAACAAAAGACAAGGTCACTATACCTGGGACCAAATAAATATAACTAAAGATTTGAGATGACCATGCAAACAAGCCAATCATACAGAAAGTGCTAAAAACCATGCTGCGATGGCAGCCAGAAGCAGAAAACAAAGTCTATTAAAAGAAAATTGAGCCTTTCATAGGCTCTTCAGGCTTACTGATCTCAAGCTTCGAGATGTATAAAATCTCTTCAATAAGTGCTGTTGTGCAAACCATGTGCAGCCAGCTCCTCCACAGACAAGACAGGGCCATGGGTGATGTCATTTATTTTCTTATCACCTTCAAGGTCCTGGTCCAATTTTACCCCTGGTACAGTCCTGCCAGTCCACACAAGCGCCACAAACTAAAGAAGACACGCACAAGATTTTAATAGTTCCTCTGAGCCTTGCCAGGGGACTGTTTCAGAATTTACCTTTATTAGGAGGACCAAAGATTTCAAACTGAATCCACAGCAGCAGCTGAGGGAGGGATAGAATCATTGTGTGGAGCAAACCGGGGACAGACATCTAAGACAGGGTAAGGTCCGGGGAAATGAGCAGAGCTTGCAAGTGAGCCGGAAGGCTCAATCATCAAGCTCCTCAGATAGTCATGTAGGGCCACATAATGTTTCAAAAAGAGAGTTGAATCAAAACCCACAGAAGAGCTAGGGAATTCAGGTGCGGGTGGTGCAGCAGGGGAGGGAGCAGGGGGAGCAGTGGAGCGAAGACTGGAGGCATGACCAGAACCAGAGCACTTCATCTTCACAACGCTTCTGAGAACCCAAGCACATAGTGCCGCATCTGAGATGAGGGAGGAAAGCCCTTGAGAGAACTGTGCACCGATGGAAGAGTGAGTGCACCAGACTCCCATATCTTCCAACTCTGCAGGGTCCAAAATTCGCTTCACCAAAGCTAGGGTCTCATCAGAGTTGATATGAAAATATTTCTTGAGCCATTTATCAGTCATCCCTTCCCGAAAAGAGGCCTCACTGCCAATAGTGGCATGGCAGCGACATCGACTGCCAGGCCACCTTCTGTGTCACGGGCCAAGGGGACAGCAGAGAAGTGGAAAGTGGGGCATGCCAACACAGACTGTTGCAAAACCAGGAGCCTAGGAAATAGGCTGAGCAAGGAAGAGTGCAGAGTGAATAGAAGGGTGATAGAGATTAAACAGATGCTACGTTATGGGATACGTCCCTATGCCCCCTGGGTATGGGTACGTGACGTCCAGGTATGGGTACGGCGGGCATATGCGCTGCAAATGGGCAGGGTACGTCCCTGCCTGTTTGCAGCACGTACCACCCAAAAAAAAGCTTTTTAAAAATTTTTTCCCCTTATTTCGCCGGTCAAAGTCAAATATGGACCTCAAAAAACATTTAAAAACATTTTAAAGTGCATTTGCAACCTTAAAAGCAGCAATCACATTCATTTTATCAAAAGATAACAACACATTTACCTTTCATTGCATTTTTACCTCCCATTGCATATGTTGACTCTTTGCTCATTTTTTCTGTTGCATAAGCTTGAAACTCCTTCCTTGTGCTAAATCTACACCATTACCTCTACCTCTTTGGCCCCAAAGAGCTCGAGGAGCTTGCAACAAGGAGGATTCTTCATACATTGTAATTTGTAACATTTGCATTATGTACCTATTATAAATTTATAAAACTAATCAAAGTTCGACCGTTTAATATTATGATATTTCATATTTGCCTTTGGCATTGAAATTATGAGCATGTTTTGTGGTTATTTAACTTATTTTGTTTCCTCTATGCAGATTATGTGGTTAATTTTGCTTATATGGCTATATTTTTATATTTTTAATTATATATATATATATTTTTGTACAGCCGTACCGAACCCTCCCCCAAAAAAATCCCCGTATCCACGTGCCCGATACTTGTACCCATACCCATACCCGTATCAGCTACTTAGAACAGATAGAATGCCAATTCATCCCAAACAAATAATCATGAGCCAAAATCTAAGCTGATTAGAAAACCATCGACCAAGCACTAAATTTAAGGGGCATATCATCAGAAATGATGGCCATTTGGCCTTCTCAATTCTCAGATTCATTACTTTTGAGTCAGCTCTGACAAGGCTTAAAGGTGCTTGTTCAATCTCCTTTAGTCAGTCATATTACTGCTAAGGTGCTCCTAAATTTACTCTGTACTGAATGCTGAGAAAATTGAGGAAGCTTTTCCGATTGGACTATCTGGCAATTTTAAAATTACTTGTCTAGGTGATTCCTGGATGCATTTAACATTATCACAAACAAGGTCTCACCTAACAGTATGTTTATATCAGTAGGCTATCAGGTGGCCAAATTTATATGTAGAGGCCGGTTGTAACAATCTGAAAATTTTCAAGCTTGGGATTGGTTGGGATCTTTATGTGAATAAGTTTATCCTCTAGTTCTCAACTTTTAGTTTGTGGGTCTAGATTTTTCATTGGCTACTCATGGAATTGTTTCCTTCCTGATAGAATGTTTAATTCAAAGTTTCTTAAGATCACTCAGACCTTCTTTCTGTTTATCAAGAGTTTCTGCAATACAATATACACTGGAGCTCAGTCGCGTTTTAAAGCAATTGCAAGACATTTTTACCTTAAAAATATTATCAAATGTAAAAGTACTTAACAGTAGTGGCTGAGACAATAGAAGCCTCAATTATGAAGTGATGGGCCTTTCTAAGATATTCATTTTAATTAAAGGGGAATGCGACTAAAGTTTCCAAGTAATGGTGTTGAATATTAAGTTTTTACTAGTTAGCAATTGTGATCTGTCGTCCCTCAGTTTGATAAACTCGCTTTCACATGCAGTACACATTATCTGAGCTCCAAATGCAAATGATAGGTGCATAGTAGCGGAAATATTTTTAACATGCATTTTAAACTTGCCTTGCTCATAAATTATGTTGTTCAAATCTGCCTCTTGGCACCCTGGTCAAATCTGACAAGTGCTTGGTCAAACCTGTTTACATTTTAAAAATTACTGTGTAATTGATTTTTTTAAAATTTTTTTTAATTGTCTATTTTTTCAAATATTGTCTCATTTTTGTTTAAAATTACCAAGTTTTCTTGTTCTAAATCCAAGTAATTAAAAAAACCTTATGCTTCAATGAGACTGTGTCATTGCCGTGTAACTGTTGTGCTACTATGGATAGGTGGATGTATCCTTTCATAGAACCTTGGTATATTTCACCTGAAAATACTGGGCCTTGTTTCAGTTCCTTTTTCTTTTAAGAAATGGTATTGAAATTGGTATTCAAAGAAAAACACACAATTCCTTGGCATTACTTTGTGAGGCATTTTTCAAGGCTTTTTGGGTGCACACACCAGACCCACATTCAAATCCACACCCAAGATACACCTAAGGAAAACTAACGCACCCTAGCAGACTGGGTGCATTTTCCTTAATTTCATATGCACTGGGTGCTGCGTACCCGCACCTGCACACCTAAGTAACCTTGGTTTTTTCTTTTGTTAATCGTTTGCTCCTAAATTGTACACCATCTTTTATGCTCAGAATTTATCTTATTAAAGGCAGTACTAGTTCTAAGGAGCAATTAAATCAGTGCCACTGTTGATTTTAGCTCACATAGCTTTGTCTAGTGTGATGATCTGTTCTCAAAGAGTAGAACCTATATGCATCTGTCTGTACTTATGTTCTTAATGGCGGTTGATGCAGATGGAGGGCTCATTTTCATCATTAACATTTAAGGGACCTGTTAACCTGGCAATCAGAGAAAGTGTGATGTCTATGAAGATTTTGTTTGTCTACATTGAAGGTATGTTTATTGAATCCATATGGATGTCTATCTATTTTTGAGGAGCATCATTCAGCCATAAAGATCAGTTTTTATGTTATAGGATAGCATACTATTTCCAAGAAAGGAATTTTGGTCCGATAGTTTATGTAACACTTTTTCAATCTTCTTCTGCAAAATGTTGCAGATATTACTGTCTTTATTTGCGATCTGAAGTATATAAATAAGTGTACGTGCTTATGTGCTATTAGTTTCAGGCATACTTCTGAGTTGATTCAATTCTACCAAGCAATAGTGCAAGCCTGAATAACTGTATATAGGTATATGTTTTAAATTTAAATTTAAATTTTATTTTCCTAATTGAGGTGCCTTTGCTTAGTTTGATAATGTCCTCCTGATATTGTAGACCACCCTGACTTTCTACACGGGAACTGCTCTATTTGGTATATTACTAGTATCCTTGTAAATAACGAATGATATTGAGGTGTCAGAAGGAATAGATACCAGGCTTTTATCAATAGATCAAAACTGTCCTTTTGGTTCAACTTTATAATTCTGTCAGTGACGCTGTCTGAGAGAAGTCTGTCACGAAACCTTTTATATAAATTTGTTGGGCCAGATTCACTTCTTATTTATCAGAGTTTTTAAAATTTTGCTTTCATGCATCTTTATGGGGTCCACTGTAGTTCTCTTTGAACTTTGTTCTAGCTATTTCTTTTCCATTGGAATTAGTTATAATTGATGGAAAAGATTCAGTACCATTTCAAGATTCATGCATGCTTCTCAGAAAAGTTGCCACATGTCATCTATACACTTCGAAAATGTTATTTACCATTCGCATGAAATTGGCTTGAGCATTAGTTGTTCTAAATGGTATACTAAGAATTCAAAATGATATAGACTAGTAGCAAAAAATGTTTTTGGCACATTCCTGAAATTAATTTTAACTTGATGGAACACATTTCTCAAATCCAATCCGTAAAAAATTGTAACATTTTTCAAACCACTGAAAAAATCCTGTAACTGGGTAAGTGGATATTTTTGATTTCCCATAGAAATTCCAAGTGTAATATCCTTTACCTGACAAAATTGGTATTAGAGACTTCAAACTCCTGCAATCCATAATATTTAACAGACAGGCTTTGGGATACAATTGCGTAGGAAGAAATGATGAATGGATGATTTGGACCATACATTGTGGCCCATCATCAAGATGAATGAATATGTATTACAGATGGAGCTCCTTATATAGATAACTGCTGTTATAACATGAGGTGTGAATCCCTCACAAGCATCAATTTAAAAATAAGTAATGTGTATCAAATATATTGAATAATGTTCCATGCATCAATTGATATCCAAAAACATTAATTATCTACCTTTGTCTTCCTTAGATCCTGAATAACGGGCTTTTGTGAGTCACTTAGTTTCAACCCTTCTACTCTATTCATTTATCCTGATGATGGGCCACAAAATGTGGCCTGAAACATCAATTTATCATTTCTTCCTACGCAATTTTATATCGAAGCCCATTTATAAAAAACTGGTATTCTCAACAGTGATTTGGAAGGCTGAGTAAATTTCTCTCTCTTGTAACACAAACAATAAGATGCACAACAGATCAACATCTTGAAAATATGACATAAATTTTACTTGTCATCGAGGACTCAATGCTCTAATACCAATAAATTCTTATCTTCCCCAATTTCTTGCTTGTGAAACACTAAGGGATCAAACCTTAGGCAAAAACTATAAAGTGGTGGGTTGTACAAAATTCTAAAATCAGTACAACAGTAGTGATTACTGTTAAAACAATTCTGCACCAGGCTCCATTTATTTATCAAGCTTAATTTTTCTTGTGGAGAATGGTCCTCTGAGCTAAAGCTTGTTTAATTCTCTGAGAATGTAAACGAGCTTTATTCAAATTATTAAAGCTAAAGCTATATTCTAAATAGTGGGCTCACCCCACTATTTAAATAAAAAGCTTATATATTCAAAAGTGAAGCTAGCTAAAAGGAATGCTACGGGTAACTTGGAATTATTTTTAAAAGCTTTTCTTTTTATTAAAGTAAGCTAGCCCAGGCTCTAATAAAGCTTTTGTAAAAGAAAAGTAGCCACAAAATACGTAAGGAGGCAATGGGTAGCATGGGCCTCATGAAAATCTGAAAAATTGCTTCAGCCACCAAAACTTGTAGAGTTGGACAGCGAAGGAAAAAATGTAGAATTTTCCTTTAATTCTTCTCTACTTATGGTAGTGGGCAACTGAGCTTTTATTTCCTCTTCTCTTCTTCTATACATGTAATTTGCTCAAATAGTGCGGGTTTCGTGGACTTGTTAAGTTCCCTGGATTCCCATAATTCAGATCTGAGCCTCTACTATTTTTATATGTAAAGAATATTCCGAGCCCTCTTATTAAAAAAGAATGCAACTGTGCATACTTTTTGCTATTGATAAAAGTTATTGTGGCTCTTGTTTGTCAGCCCCTTGTGTCTTGTCTTGTTGTTGCAACTCAATGATCATATACGGGTTCTATGTTGCCCCTTGCACTTGATATCTTTATGTTGTGTTCATTTCCCTTCTTGCATGGTGATAGCTTTGTGTTTATATAGATAGGAAATTAACCCATTTCCATTCTGGTTCACCATCTAATTTCATGTTTCTTTCGTCCCTTTTCCCTAACAAGTTGTATTTCATGTTATTATTTTAGGTAGTTTAGAATTAGGATATAAAAGAGAACCAACTAGTTCTGGAGGCTCTCTTGCAAGATCAGTCCCACATTGGCAATAGTTCCCATATTGCGACTATTGTGCGGGTACAACCAATTGGGCACAATGGACCATTAACAATTACATTATCGCGAGTTTTTTTTTATAGCTCAATTTGCCAATCTTGAGAACTGGAGACATGTTTTTGAAAATGACCTATGGGTTATGGGCCAAGTTGGCCTGTTAATGAAGCTTTGAATGGTTGTGTTTGACGCACTTAATGAAATGTCATGCGTAGATCCTGCATGGGTTAGACTTTCAACAATCTTTTGACATTCGGTAACAAATTTGCATTTGATAAGATTTGGTAGTCCCCAGGCTCATATCTTATGACTATTTGGGAGAGATTAAAATTTACAAGTCCCAGCCATGTGACAACTTGTGTGGGGTTGGATTTGATGAAATCCCTCCTTGCTTCATTTTAGGGTTTGGTTTGATCATAGCCTTTAGGGATGATCTTCTCCAAAGAATTCAAGTATCTTCAAACAAGAGGTGTTGAATGAATTGGGGATGAAGGAAAGCAGGATTGATAAGGAAGCTGCAGGGCCTTTATCCAATTAGAAAGAAAGTAACAATAATATCACTGTCCACAAATGACCAAAACAGGTCATTGACACACAAAATTACATCCGATAGTAAAAATGAGCTCCAATGTTAAAAAAAAACAACAAAATGTGACAAGCTAAAAGGTAAAGATGAAAAACCAAAGGAATGGGCTCAAGCTATATCATTCGATCCTTTCTAGCTTCTATAATATAGAATTAAAGTAAGAAAAGGAAAATTAGATCAACGATAACCCTCAAACAAAGTGGAGAGCATATGGGTTGTCACAACAATTACCGACGGAGAAGATGATTGCAGTTGAGACCAACTAACCTCTCAATTGGACAAGGAGGGAGAAGAAGAATTGCCAAAAAGGGACAAATATATGGGAAGTAAGATAATTTAAAGCTGGATACCACCCCCTTAATAGGCAAGGAAACCAACATCTGTTGCTCTTCAGGTACACATCCAACTTTTGTTGGATCAAGAAGTCACTCCTACGAAACTGAAAAATTTGGGTTGTAAGTGGCGGATCTTATGCTTCTTAAATCATGGTCTTTTAGCCTTTATTATGAGCATGCTTGTGGTTTGAATCAGATTTATATACTGCCTTTTATTTATCAATTGACATACTATACAACTTTATATTTACTTGTGAAAGAAATTGTTTTATTTTTTCATTCTACTCTTTCTAACTTTCCATTTTTTTTTGGTCTCTCCTCGCTTTCTTAGTTATTGATTTTCTCATAAATCACGCTTGTTGAGGTTACCACATTTTCCTATATTCGAGCTTTACTTCCAGCAACTCTCTCTAGGAAATCAAGGGTGAGGGTTTGGATCCAGGTTAAGATGGACATTTACATAAGATGAATTGAGGATATTGATCAAAAGCTTTAATGATAAGCTTACTTTCCTTGAGCTATCAGAAAATGTCATGGTTCTATTTCTATTTGGCACCATGGCTTTCTAGTTCTATTTGTTAGCAGCTTGGGGTTTTTAGACATGTGTGCTTATATGCCTTTCAATGTATATCAGATCCAGGTTTATATGAATCTGTGCTAGTGGCAGTTGTGATCCCACCAAAATTTAGATTAAGTCACAATATGCCGTTAGTCTACAACCATCTAATGGGCCATGGAGATTGTCCATGTGAGAAGCATTATGCTGTGAATCAAATTGTTCACGGTACAAGACCACACCTGCAATTGCTTCATTGCAATTACTTCCTTAACTATTCCTGTATCATAAAATTGATTGTAATTCTTAGAGCTTTTGAACTGTGTTATATCGTGTCCCAATAATATCTTTGTTCATTCTATAAAAAATCAACCCCAGTTTTCACTGTACATTATATGGTACACCCTCTTTATAGAAACCGAAATCTATGTAAATTATGTCACTTCATCTATATAGAAGCCTAATCATAGATATGAGCTATCTGTTAAAATTATTTCTCAAGACAATATCAAGTGAACAAACCACTCACAACCTTTGTCAAACCCTTAACTTTTTAACTAAGTTGCCGATACGGATACGGGTACGAGTATCGGATACGGGGATACGACGATTTTTTTTTGGTGGTTTGGATACGGCTGGATACGACTGTAAAAAAAAATATATAAAAAATTAAAAATATAAAAATATATTCATATAAGCAAAATTAACCACATAATATGCATAGAGGAAACAAAATAACTTCAAATAAGTTATATAACCACAAAATATGTACTCATAACTCAATGCCAAATATCATAATATTCAATAGTCGAACTTTTTTAGTTTTATAAATTATAACAGGTACATGGTGGAAATGTTACAATGTATGGACAAAAATAGAAACAAATCAGCGTTCTCATTGTTCACTATATAGTATATGCTTCTTCCCTTGCAATGTCTTCATCATCATGTGGTTCATTAGAACCACAAGCAGTAGCAGTGCCACTCCCACTAGCTCCACTATGCAAGTCGTGTGAAGCATTGTCTACCTCCGTGTCAAATAAAAAAAAGTATGTAAGGGAGGCATCTAAATCAGCAGTCTCTGGGTTCACATCCCACAACTTTGTTGGCCCTTCCTTGTATTGAGGTTTATGTGATAGAAGACGTAAGCTGGAATGCACATAAATCAAATTCTCCGCCTTTTTTGCGGCCAACTTGTTGTGTTTAACTGAGTGGATAAAGCATAGCTGCCCCAACTCCGCTCAGCTGAAGAGGAACTTGCAAACTATTGAAGCCACAAAGATAATTAAAATTTATAAAAAATTAAAAATTAAAAGACTAAAAGTTAAAACTTAAAACAAAACATCGAAAAGGTCAAAAGAAGGGTAGAGTAAAAAAATTAAAATCTTACTTGTGAAAGAATTTTTATTGCAAGTGGTTGAAGGTGGGTGGATGCTTGCCCATGGAGGTACCACCAAAAGTGAGCATCCATCTTGTACTTGTCATGGATAGCACCAAGGGAGTGACCCACCGAGGATATGAAATGCACAAACTCTTCTCTAACTTGGTCTTCTACCTCTGGATCGGGAAAGATTTTAGAGAATGCTGCCTTATATCCCTCGGCAACCTCAACATCCCTTTATGGTGCGACCCTCCTGGGCAAAGAAGGAATCTCTGCACTGTAGTATTTGGGTGTCAAGGCAAAAGCAAGAAGATGTAATGGGGTGGTCATTTTGTTCCACCTTTCAATGAGATGCGACTGCACTTCCTTGAAGAACTTCTCCATGGGGTCTTGCTCTTTAGCATTTATGATGGATTTAATGTTCTCAATCATTGAGTCAATTTCATCATAAATCTCATCCAAACATGGATGATCCATGTCCACATATCTCAACATGCTGACGATGGGCTCAGTAAAATTCAACAAATACTCCACACGTTCCCACCATGCATCATCAAGAATCCACCCTTTCACCTTTGTGGCCCTCTCACTGTTTGCTTGCCTCCATATGCCCCAAAGGTTGTTGATGACCATGCTACTCAATGCCTCACGCACCTTAACAAGTCGTCTCAAGACGATGGTATGTGAGGCAAATCACGTCTCAGCAACCTAATACAAAATTAAAACAAATTGAAATAATTAATAAACTTAAAAAATTGTTCAAAAACAAAAACACTACAAATTACAAACGTATAAGTTATAATATTAAATTAAATTAAGAGATACCTTCAACAACTGTAATTTTGAGAAGGTCCTAAAGATGGCTTGGGACATGTGATGGTTATGAACATTTGGATCTCATTCGCCTTCTCATAGACTTGTTTGATCCAGTCAATTTTTGTCTCCAACGTTTGCAACATAAGGTCGAGGGAATGAATGGCACAAGGTGTCCAAAATATATGCCCATACCTTGCCTCAACCAACATGCCCGCAGCTCTGCAATTTTTAGCATTGCCTGTTACAACTTGAACAACGTTTTGAGGCCCCATTGCTTTAATGGACTCTATCAGGATGTTAGCAATGAATTGTGCATCCTTCACTTGCCCTTCACAATCAACAGCGTTCAAAAACATTGTCTCTTTAGGGTTCATTGCAATCACATTAATCAATGGCCTATTTGCCTTATCTTTCCATCCATCGGAAATAATGGACACCCCTATTTCGATCCATGAATCCCTGGTGGGCTTCAATGCATCTTCAATGTGTTTTCTTTCATTTGTCAATAAGGTGGTGCGCACCTTTTCATAACCTGGGGTGACAAACCCATTAGGGGCAACATTGATAGATCTCACCACTTCTTGCCAGTATGGTGATCTAACAGTATTAAATGACAGCCCACATGCGTAGATACAACGCGCGATGCTCTGCTCCGCTATCTCCTTGGAGTCATTTTGGAATGCCCTCTCCAATGGGCTTGCATCTTTTGTTCTCTTGCGACCAAGAGGTGACTTTTCTTCCTCTTCGGCCACAACGGGTGTTACAAGAAAGGGGTGTGATGGGGTCACCACACTAGCACGAGCTGGATCAACAGGTGGTGATCTTTTTTTTTTAAAGGATGCTTCGATATTTGCCCCACAACAGTGTCTGCCTCTTCTTGCTCTTTGATGTATGCAACGATCTTTCCCTGTGGCAAGCCCTTTCCCGACCTTCCACCTATGCTTCGCCCATCACAAATTTTGATCCCAGTGCCAGAGATCGCACACAAATGAGCTTTCACTTGACTATACGAGCTTGTGAATTTACTACACTCTGAGCAAAGCCAATGGAAACACCCTCCACCAGGCATTTGTTCTAATATTGTCACATACTTCCAAAGGGGCGTTTGTGGATTAGATTTTGGGGTTATCACTTGCCCCACCGAACTAGCATTTGCGCCCTGAGACATTCTAATTTCTGACAAATCTATATAAGCTTATAGCTCCAGTCCTCGTACAAAATAAAATATTGCTATTAAAATTTAGTAGTAAAAACTAAAAAGTTAAAACTAAAAAAAAACAATTACTATTAAATAAAAAACATAATCAATTTATTAAAAAATTAAAATATTAAAAATATAAAGATTATTATTAACTATATTATTTATTAATATATATTATAAATTAAAAAAACTTAAAAGAAAAAAAATATTAATATTAACTATATTTTTTATTAATATATATTATTAATAATAATTATTAACTTAAATGTTAAAATCTATATTAATATATTTATTATTATTATTAATAATATATATATATATTTAATATTATTAACAAGTCTTAAAGTCTAGGGTTCATTTAATATTTAATATTATTAAATAATTAATATTATTAACACCTAAAATTAAAAGAAAAAAAATTAAATCTACGGGGACCGTGCGACCTACCTGGACCGCACGAGCAATGGCGATGGCAGCAGCGGCGGCGGAAGACAGTAGTGGTGGAAGACAACAGTGGCGGATGCAGAGTCGCAGACAGGCGGCAGAAGACACCACTGACAGTTTTACCCTTTAAGTTTTAGGGTTACACTTTTGAGTTTTGACTTTAAAATTTTTTAAAGTGAAAAAAGAGTTTTAAAATGATTTTTAAAGGGTACGATCCGCGGGGGATATGGCTAGGGCACATCTTGCCCCTTGTGGATACGACGTGATACGTCCATGGACGTATCTGGCCGTATCCGCAGGGGGCAAGATGTGCCCTGGCCGTATCCCTCGTGGATCGTACCCGAACAGTACCGTATTTGCGTTTCCCCGCGCTTCCAGGGCTTTGGGGGCGTATCTGGTAACAATGTATCCATTGATGCATGCATTGTTGATCTGCTCCAGTGACCAGGAGATTCCAAAAAAACCATGCGAATGGCTCTGAGAACGAGGATGAAAAGATTAGTTTCAATGGCCTGTCCACAAGCACTAGTGATGAAGGGATTAGTTCAAACAATAATGGCTTTAGAACACCCAGGAGGGATGAGAGATAGGGATGCTCACACCATCTACACTCACACATCTAGGCCTAGGAGTACGTATGAGACACCCAACCTACAAACACAAACTACTCGGTTAACCAGAACAAAGCCATGGCCACTTGTCCTCTTCCCTTTACAATCACAACCCAAGCATGAAGCCTTTGGTCCTACGAACCAAAACTGAATGGCACAACCCAACCTATGCCACAACCCATGGCATAGATGCAGAAAGCTCATCACTAGAAAATCAAAATCTACAAAAATGTTTTGAAATCGTGGAATTACGCTAACTGCCAAACAAGCACGCAAGGAGAGTGCTCATAAACTGACACTGTACCAAAGCTCTCCTCAACGCATCTAGGGAACAACACCAAGAGGGGGCAAAATGTCCTTGTGATGTTTCATAGTCGGGAGACCCCATGAAGTCCTTTGGACACCCAAGGTAGGCTGGGACATCTCTCTACCATCTCATGGACATGTATGTGTCACCAACAACCTACATAATGAACAAGAAAAATAAAATAAAAATTAAAACATTAAATAATAAAAAATAGGGTGACGTGCGCCTCCTGCCCCCTCCCAATAAGGCCTCGCACCCCCTCCCAATAAGGCCTCCCACCCTACCACACTCCCAAACCCTAATCTTGTAATTTCTTTCATTTTGCTATTGCATGATTGTTGAGCTTGCAACTTAGTATTTTGTCATGGCTCAAATACGATCGCTATTTTTTAGTTTTTCATCTGAGACTTACATTCTTTAATTTTTATTAAAATTATACCTAAGATTTATATAAATCAGATATTTGGTATTCTATATTTGTATTTGAATTTTGGATTCAATTTTCATTGTCAAGGATGAATGAATGAGAGATCAATAAGCAAGTTTAAAAGTTGTGTTGCAAGCTTAATGATGCTTAATTTAGCAACTGAAAGCTATAAAATATGTATATCTCTTCTTTTATTTTTAAATATAAAAGCACACACACGCACGTGCACACACACGCGTGCGCGCGCACACACACACACACACAGAAGGAGATCATGATCAATAGGGCTCGACCAACTCCAGGGCCCCCATATAGATAGGTGGTCCAGGGGCCACCTATGGTATGGTAGATGATCACATGGAGATAGCCGGGTCCTAGGACCTATTGACAATAAGAGCATTAAAGGTCCTAAGGTACTTCACCTTTGTTTACTAGAGCCATTTTGCTCTTTATGGGCTGGGATTTACCAGCATAGAGCGACCTAAGCCCTATACAGTTCTGAAACTATTATATTCCCCCTCTTTTCTTAGAGTCTTTATGACCCAGCTCTAATTTTAAAGAGTCTTTGGATTGTATCAACTCAAATTAGACATGGAACTTTTAACTCGTAACCAAACCATATATAGCTATAGGCTATAGTTGTCCAATGTCTCTATATAGGGGAAAGGGGGGAGGACTCGAGTCCAATCTGGTCGGGTCATAAACCCAATCCGCTTGGGTCATGAACACCGTGTCCAGCTTAGATTCAACGTCAACTATACTCTAACCTTCGGTCGTGGCCGGAGGACATTATGAAATTGCATAAGGATTTAAACAAACTTTGCAACATCATAAGAAACATCAATACATTATAGCTATTCTTGGACTGGACAAATTATCAGAAGATCATATATATATATATATATATATATATATATATATAATGTATGTATTGAATGTGTGTGTGTGTATTATATATATATATATAAGATACACACACACACATACATAGTTATCAACTGTATGTATGTATGTGTTAACTATGTGTGTGTGTGTATTATATATATATGAATGATCCACTGCCCAAAATCTGGGCAATTTTTTTTTGCTGTACAGAAAACCCATACACCCGTAGCAGAAAGTACATGGAGCATAGCTTTTTAAAAGATGCAAACTTAGCCTCAGATATTTATGAAGAGAATTACTCAAGCATGTCATGCACTTTTGCACATTTACTATATTTTTTCGTTCTTTCCACATATTAGAAGTTTTATATTTGATACCAACTGTATTTTATCTTACATGAGTACTACTATTTCATCACTTTTATTCCTTACACCAGTTGTCATTCTTGGAGCTTCCAATATGAAAAGTATTTTATTAAATTCAGTCTTTTAAACTCTTTTGAGTTTTGAAACTGTAGTGTTGGGTCTCATTTGTTAATTTTTTGAAGGATATAATTATATAACTGTTCACTTTATATGAGCTGCACTAAATGTATAGGCTCTATTGGCTCATGGATATTTGCTGTCAGACTCGGAGTTGCACTTTTAATGTTCAGAACATTTGCACTCTCTGGTCTGTGTGTTCTCAGCAGTTTTGTTGTTATATCCTGCTGGTCTTCTTTGCAGCTCCCAGCTTTAAGATTGTCATAAGCTAGAGTCTGTTTTTTTGTAATTATAGTGACATCTTATCAATATATATTATGACTGTTTTTCAAAAAAATTATAACCATTATTATATATAGGTTACATTGCATACATTGAAAACTGTAAAGTAAGAGAATCGTAGTTTTAGTTCTCAGTTGTATATTTTTCCAAGTATATAACATTTTGTTTGAGAAGTATGCTATCAGAGTCCATATATTGAACTCGTTTGGAGTATGAGAAATGTAGTATTGTGTCCCAATTTTATATCTTTTCAAGGAAATGACACTTCTTATACAAATTTCATGCCATGGATGAATTGTTACTAGGGAACATAACTATATTGGATTTGCTCAGATGAATAGTCTATTAATTTATATGAAGGATATCTTCTTGTTGTTTAGAAATGCAGTAGCTATCTTCTTAGAAAAAGTGAGGAAAAGAACTTCAATATTCTTATTAATAAATTATATTTTAATTAAAAAATGTGATACCTTGTTTGTTTTTAATCTTCTGATTCATGAGTCTTCTTGTCAGAAGAAAAAAACATGAATGTATTACTATTTTTTAAGATAAAAGCATGGACGACATATTACTTAAACAAACCTTAGTGGTGTTTTTATTGCTCTTTATTTATAACTTTAATTAAAGTAAGGTGTCGATAGGCCTTCTTGGAAAGGCTATGCTCTACATTTCAAAAAATTCGCCTTGATATTATGCTATCAATATCAATAATAGAAAAGGAGCGTAGATAATCCACTTGAGCATTCTTAAAAACAAAATTATGAAAAGAAAAATAAACATGACCAAAATATCAAAATGACGAAACAATTTTAATTTTTTGAAAGCCTGCATTCAAAATAGAAGTTTGAACGTTTATACTTACGTTTACAATCAAAACAAATTTCATTAAAATGTTTGGAATTATTCGTTACAAGTACTGCTTAGCTTTTGAGAGGCCCAGCAATATTCCTTTAGTCAATCCACAACAAGACTCCATTAAAAGACATTATCATCTAGATGAGTAGATGTTGGCACTAATTAGATCTTAAGGTGAATGGCATGAGACGGAATGCAGTGTTACAATCTCGTTACATCCTTGTGATGGTTTAATTTCATAAGATTTACAAGTTTATTGTACTAGACAGCCTTCAAAATAAATTGGAACAGCCCGGCTTTAGTGAAATTTGACTTAATAGCTAAAGTGGGGTTTAACCCAGAGCTGTTGGAGGACCCATTGCAATCCCTGGACGAGAACACCATGACTGAAAGCATGTATATCTCTCCTCTGAACTTACCAAACAAATCCTTTGGCCAGACGAATGGTTTGATTTTCACGAAATTTATGAAATTGAGTTTTATGAGAATAACTCACTGGCTATTATAGAAGTCCTCAAGAACAGTAAGTCTGCTTGTCATCAAGACTTGCCTGATGAAAAAGTTGATTTGCACGAGTCTGAATGATACTCTTTTCTGGTTTGGTTTGTCTATTAATATAAATACAGTTTGTCCATAACTCTCATAAAAACACTGAGAGATATCTCTCATAAGAAAACTTGTTTTCTATCTTGATGCAGTTACCTGAGCTCAGACAATCCAGACAATAAGGCATGAGTTTTGGTTGGAGATAAAAGGAAAAGAGAGTCAAAGATAAGAAAAATCCAATGTTTTTTAATGATTATCATCGCTGGTATCTGCTCAACATATATCTTATAGCTGAGCCACATATGGTTAGAAACTATACAAATTCTAAAGCTGGATTAGTTGATTAGCAAGGTTCAGTTTATTTCTGCACTTGGTCACGAGGTTGAAAGAAAGTCACCTACATTCCTCATTTCTATAGATTTCTGTACCAGTCATGTATGTGGTCTGTAACTGCCTCACGGCAAAATACTGCACCCAAGATAGACCATAAGTTTCCTAACACAGGTTTTCTCTTCATTTGGAGACTGCTTTATATAAATCCTTTAAACATTTGATTTGCTGCTTATATAATTGAATGATTGTTATTGGATCGGAAAGAATTTTGTAAGAAGATCCTTTTTGTGATTGGAAATAATCCAAACAGTAGATAACTATTTGGAGAGTTAGGGGTCATCAAAGTAGTCGTATGAATATCTACTCCATGATATGACGAAAAAAATGTAATGAAATTGGTAGAATTGTAGCATCAATTTTTCTGATCTGGAAATATTAGAATTTATAAGGGAATAAGCCTTAACATGTTTGCATCACCTTTCCTTGGGAATCCTGAAACATCTCCATATATGTAATTGAATGAAAATACCTGGGCCTCAAGTGGACAATCTGTTCTATAAGAGTTCTGATTCGATTTCCCTAATGGGCAATGAGAATGGAGGATATTTGGAAAAAAGGAAACTTAAAAGGACATTAAGGGTATGGTTAGAAAACAATGCTGTGGACTCAAGCTATATCAATCAATCCTTTGCAGCCTCTATAATAGAGAATTGGATCCAGGAACCTGTTAGTGTGTATTTGCCTGTTTGATGTAAACCCACCTTGTTGGGCCCCTTGGGTCACAGGTTGTGGGTGAACCTTGGGATGCTTGAGGTTAGGGTTCATTTCTCCCCTTGAAGCACTGTCTTGTAGTGTTTCTTTGAATAATTGCTAATTGGACCTAGTTGGGTACATGTTTATCTTACCTTAGGATCCAAGATTTTTGGGGCATACCTAGGTGTGAATCACCATGGCCGCCGACCTTTGTGTATAATAGGTGGACGTATGTTATAAACATCCAAGGTTAGGTGACTTCAAATGTATAAATAGCTGAGCAGTGAGCTTATATTGATCTATTGTGATATAGCAATTAATTAGTGCATCGTGTGTACTATCCAAATCATGTGTTTTCATGCTATCCTCTCTTTCTATTTCATTGTTGCATCTTGACTACATTGCTTTGTGGAGTCAATCAATATTGAAGGAATAAAATAACCTGTTTCCTTAGACCCCAAAACAAAATGGAAGGGATGCTTGTGGTCCAAATAAGAAGGTTGCAGTTCAGAGTAACCGATTCTTTAGTTGAATGGGGAGGAATAAGTAGAATTGAAAATAAAGGAGGACAAACCTCTTGGAATCTAAATAATTTAAATCAGAAAACCATCCCTCAAATTGGCAAGGCCAACATCAGTGACTCTTCAGGTGCATGGACAAAATTTGTTGGATCAAGAAGTGAATCCTAATATAACGATTTTTTTCCAAAATATTAAGCTATAAACTTTCAAATTCGATAGTTAATTGGCATAATCAGACCCATAACATTCATTTATTGATAAAATTATGTCATTAGAACCGTGGAATATTTATGTGTGATTTTAGTACATGAACTATTCAATAATAGGAAAGCTCTGTTTTTATTATTCTCTTTGTACTTATTCTTCTGGATTCGTTTGATCAGGACATGATGTTATGGTCAAGCATATTAACAATTTCAAATCCTTGTGGATTTCAACGAATTTCATGGAGATAATATGATGAAGTGATTCTAACTCTTTTAGTGCTCTTACATTTTAGGAGCTGATGAGGTCTCTAATAATCTTGAGCAGTCCACATGGCGGGATGCGGAAGTGAGCATATTCTACTAGTTTCTGATAAGATTCTTCCTTGTTTGTGGTTACGTGTAAGCTAATATTATGTATTATGATTATTTTTTTATCCTTGATAATATTTTGATCAAAAGGTTTTTTTTTGGTTAATATTTACCTGCAGGTTGTGAAATTGTTATCCGAACATTGTGTTGTTCTACATCTGCCACAAGGAAGTGCAGAAGCTCTTCATTTTTCTGCAATATGTATCCTTGTCATGTAGGCGTTTTGTGACTAGCATAGAAATTTCTTCTTTGTAATTGTTTGCACTTGTACTAAGGGAAATTATCAGTATCATTTTGAGCTAAGGAGTTGAATGCTTAAATTTGTGTAAAATTTAGTCAAGGTAAAACTAACACCAAAGCCTTGTTTTATTTGTTCTGTAAGCAAGACCTAGAAATATTAATAAATGTCAAATTCAATGCCTGTTCAAAAGGAGGTTTTACTTGATATAGAAGATGCTTGATTTACAATTGTGTTATCAAGTGGATGTCATTAGTTATTGTGCAATTAATAACTTTTCTTTTTAGCGATTATGATGGTGATTTCAGAGTATTGGGTTGACTCAGTGGTTGTGTCTTTTAAAAGATTGTAATATTGTTTGTTTAAATGACCCAGACAACATAATTATTTAATACATTTTATTTGAGTGTCAACACATAATATTAAAAAATATTATGAGGTCTCAACTCTGAAGGTTAGCTAGTGGATTTCTGGTCTGTATGCACTCATGGAACATCCATCAGTGGCCTTGGGAACCCTACATTAGCTTTAAGTATATTATTAACTATCCAAACAACCATCTCTATGGTTTCTTTATGCTTATGCTGCAACCTTGGTTCTCTCTCTTCTAACCATCACAAACCTTTGCCGAATAGGCCGATTGTAGTGATACAAAAGGCATTGGGTAGGCTCTATGGTGCCTTCAACACATGCATGTCTCTTCCAACTGCTTAATTTACAAGGGACTCACTACAATCCCTGACTAGGACCTTGTTCACTGTTTTTAACTTTTTGGGCTTACTAGGGGTTGATCATGTTTTACACGTATCAATCTAGCCAAAAATGAAGCTTATATTAGTTTGGACTGAAGGAGGTTATCTTATGCATACAGTTTAGCTCCATACCCTTGCCAGATTTACAAAAGATTAGGTCCATGTTGGTCATTACCATAGTTCCCAGGGGTCAGGTACAGGTACAGTTATCGGTACACCATTTTTTTGAAGGAGATGGGTACGGGGAGATGGCAATATATATTTATTATTTATATAATATATACTATGAAAAATTTAATGAAATTTATACTATTGCAATACCAATACTAGCAATAATAATTAATAAAATTATAAATATTAATTTATTAAATAATAAAATATTAATTTATTTAAATAACAAAATTAAAAAATACTAAACAACAATAAAAACTTAAAAGCTAAATTTTAAAACATTTCAAAGCCATAAAAAATAAATATTAAACTTAATAATAATTTAATAAATAATGGTTACTATTTATTTTTTATTAATTAAAAATTTATAGAATAAAAATGTTAAACCAACATTAACATTGAAACAATTACTCATATCTACAATGCTACCATTCTCACAACTCTACTACTTCTAGAAGGGTGTGTACTTCCCTCAAATGTCAACGTGTTCTTTAACTTTATGCTTCACTTTTAGGTCATTAAATATGTTGATTAGTATTAATGTGTGAAATGGCACGAGATTTCCTTTCTAGCGTATTGAATGTGAGATTTCAAAAGCTATTGGATCTTTATCATCCTTTATGAAAAAAATATGAAGTTAAAAGATCTGTTTGCATAAAAATCTTTACTTGTTATGAACATTAAAATAAAATAAAATTCAAAGCATTGCCATTCGCAGCACTGCTGTGAACCAGCAATGGCACACTGAGCCTGCTAAGAAAATAAAAAACTCTTATGAAAAAACTAAGCGTGGAATGCCTAAAAAACTTTACAGGTAGGAATGCCTGCAAATGACCTTCGATTGTGATTGCAAATGAGCCAATGACCTTCGGCAACATTCTGTAATATTTTGCACATTTTTTCTGCATTTTTTATGTGTTTTAAGGTTTTGGGGACACCGTATTTCAATGCGAGAACATGATGGAGATGCAGGAACGTGCAGGCAGATGTCTCCGTGCATGAGGGACATCTCTGTACCTGTCACCCATACCCAAAATGCGACCCTGTACCCAGGACATGTCTTAAGGGGTGGGGGGACGTGTTACCCTGCAACAATGGTCATTACCAAGACTTAACCAAACACATAGGTGGCAATATTAATATATCCAAAAGTTATTAGGATTGGGGTGGCATAGATTGATGGCAATAATCATGTGTAGAGATATCATCGGCTTTATTGTCTATCTCATAGTCGTCATGATAGCTGTCATTAGGATGGAATGGCGGTGCCCTGTCCATCCATGGTTGGATGAGAGAAGGCAGCTCACCGACGGTGAGAAAGGAGATTGGCAAAGAAAGAAATGAACCACCCTAAAAGGAGGGTTCACATCGGGTTCAACACAAATTATGATTAAGAAATTGATCTAAGAGTCAACGAATATGGGATAGGACCAATTAAATTTAGTCAAACTCTACAAAGTCCAAATTGGAAAGAAGAAAAGGAAAGAAGGATCTAGGCAAGACATACATGCAAATAGAAGGATGCCTTGCAAGAAATTGTTGTAAGAATGGATTTTCTTGTGTTGGTATTCCACATAGATGAAGCAACAAGGAAATCAAAAAATGTACTGAAATATTACAACCCCATCAGTGAGAAATCAAGTACCATTCACACCTCAAGTGCGCAATAGGTGTAATTCTTCCATTTTGTCATATCTTTCATATCCAAACTCCGTTTTGGCTCTTGTTTGATACATTGGAAAGATATTGTGTCAATGATCATTCTTGTCCAAAGACTCAAAGTCCCAAACTAAATAGGTTGTGTAAAATCCAACCAAGGATTTGAAACTTTGGTGTTGGGCAGTCAGGCCTCATAGGCGCACTGGATGTAGTCCTTCGGCTTGCTCAAAATTGAACTTTGTCAAAATCCAAATTGTTTGGTTTCCATGTGTAGCGCTCATTCCAAGGACCATATTTGTCCAAAGTGTCAAGGTCTGAAACATGATAGATTTTTGATAAAATCCAATCCAAGATTTGGAAGAAGCGTGCCCTTAAAGCCAGGCCGGCCCAGCCTCACGGGTGTTCCAACTACATTGGGTGTGTTAGGATTAAAAACACGCAAGATATTTGTCCAAAGCGTCAAGGTCTGAAATGCGAAGGGGCCCAAATTGATTGTGGCCAAATCACTAGTACTGGGGGCACTCCTTGAATTACACCGAACTGACGAGCCTTCATATGAAATCGCTCATTTACACTAGAAAACCAGTCATGAATACAACTCACTCGTATCCGTACGAAATATTTTCGAGTTTCTATGTTAACGGTCTCTTTTATGACCATTGATTTTTTTCAAATTGGTTCCCTCGTGTGCCAATAAGCCCCAAGTTTGAATTCAAGAACTCTATATAAGAAAGTACCTGTTAGGAGCTAAGGGCTGATTCTTTATTGTTACAAAAAGATATACAAAGTTTATATCTACTGAGTTATTGATTTATTTGCACTTTCTAAGATTGAATACATCATTCAAATACTTGTGTCAAGGGTATTCATAGGCGAAAGAGCATCTAGTTTGACATATACAATTGCACACACATATCTAGGAGGGAGAACTACATTGCTTTGAGGCCCATTTGAGTTATGTAGGAAGCGCTTAGATTATGTGGGGTTTTTTGAGGATAGCTTGACTATTCCTCTAACCTTATTCTCCCCTTTTGGCATTTGATCTCTATTGTGTTTGTTGTGTAGGAGTTAGGTTTTGTGTTTTGCAGGTCTTTTGCGTGATAAATTAGAACATATGATTGATCAGTAAACTCTTGCAGACAGTCGCATAGACTTAGATTGAAAAATCAGGGGCACAATCAACCAGGGCGCTGCTGCAGTTAATAGACAAGGTCGAAGTGCGGCCCTGCCCCCCTCCTACAAACTTGCCCCAATGTAGTTTGAAACCTTGTTTTCAGTTGCGACACAGTTTGTGGGTACTTTCAACTAGTTTCCGGTCATAGGCAGCCTAAACAATTAGCATAAGATTTGTTTTATGGAGGTTTGCATATCTGTAGACCTATTTAATATTCTTAGCTAATCTCCAATTCTATAATTTGTGTATTTTATTGTATTCTAATGTATACACTTGTATCTCAATTTCAATAGTTTAGATCTATTAGTTTGATTCATTCAATTCAAAATAGAATAAACATTCTATATCTTTCACATCCAAACTCCGTTTTGGCTTTTGTTCTAAGTGTTGGAAAAGTCTTGAAACAAGTGATCCAATGACGTGAAATATTTGATCCTTAGGGGACAATTTTTGTTGGAAAATGAAGAGGGAGAAATGTTGTTCTGACAGTACCTCATGGGCACACCAGGGACAAATTCTCCATTTTGTCATATCGTTCATATCCGGACTACATTTTAATTCCCGTTTGAAGTAATGAAAAGCTATTTCATTGGGCAATCTAATGATGTGAAATATTTCATCCTTGAAGACTTTTTCAGATGGGTTCAATCCTCAACTTTTTGTCAAATGTCCCTTTGTAGGACCCAGTTTCAAATGTTAGTGTGGCATACACATGGTGGGACTACGAATAAGTGTTCATACAATTTCCAGACTCCACCACCCAATGGATAAAGCTTGGTGGGCTCACTCAATGCTTATTTAACTCAATATATTATTTTTTTGTAATAGGAGAGATGACCATTGTAAAGGGGTTGTTCTTTCTTTCTGCTCTTGGGGAAGGGCTGGCTGCAACTTTTTGTGTGTTCACTGTACTTTTCCAGATTTGTTAATGGAGTAGAAGCAAATTGATTAAATCATTCTTTGGCTTTGTGGGTTTTGATGCTATTTAGTTGTGAATTTTGCATTGCTGTTCACAAATAGAGAAATCATTAAAATTCTGCACTTTTTTTTTGTTTGTGTGCAACTCATGATGTTTCCAGACTTAGTGTTAAAAATCTTGTGTATGGGCTTTGTACCAAGTGTACCAACTCTTAGTTTTGAGGGGATGACGTATTTCCAAGCAAGCCATTGTGTTTCCATATATTTGCTGCTTCTAATTCCTTTTTCATGTAAGAGGAAAAATTTATATTTATTTCATTTAATTCTATGTTATTCCAAGCGGTTTCTTGTGTTTATTCCATCGTGAGTTTCTCATCTTCACCTCCATACTCCACTTTTCTTCTCCCATTTTCACCTTTCACCATTTTCCAATTTTGTTACTTTTTGTGCTTTCTAGTTAAAAGTACACAAAACCCCCAAAAGACCTATAATTATACGAGGGAGCTCCCCCTCTCAAATGCAAAGGAAAAGCACCTTCACAATGGTGATTTATCAATTTGTTGACAAATTTGTGTCGTTGTTTGTTGGACGAGTTGTAAAACCAAGAAAACCCAACCGACATAATTTTTTGCTAATAGTGTTTGGCGACTCTGCTGGGGATTGAATCGTGTATTCGATTTCTAAAATTTGAAGGGAATCTTTTCCTTTCAAAAGAAGATTGGCGACTTTGTTGAAATGAACCTTGTTAATGATGGAACACAACTCATCCTTTTGATATTTTGAGCTTTGTTATCGTTGCCCAAAGTCTGATTTGCTATTGCACAAGAAATAGAAGCTATGGAAGAATGCATTGAAAAATCATTTTCAGCTTCTTTCAAAGAACACGAGACAACTCATGAGCATAACAAGTTGCACACCGTAGAAAAAGAGACAAATAGTATTCAACAAGAAGAAGATGACGTTGTTCAACATCATCAAGTTTGGATTCCAAGCAAATATTTTGAAACCTTTGATTGTTGTCTATGTGAAAATATAAATGATCATTCATCTTCAACCACATTTGAGAAAAATCATATTGCAGACGAAGTCATTAATGGAGAGGTGATATGCTTCCCCTTTGCTTCCCTAATTTGGGAAGAACTCTCTGGAGGAATTGCAAGTAAAAGGGGTGATGTTCTCTGGCAACATGAACACGATCTTATAGCCTTAGAAACTTCTGATCATGAGTTCAATATGCAAACAAAGCAAATGGAGACTTGCCCACGTCAAGACCTAGTTGATTAGGTTCAAGAAGAAGTCGTCCTCAGTGGTATGCAAGAGAACAATGGCTTGATCCGTGTTACAGAGAAAAACACTCCATCAATGGCAACATCATTCCCCTTCACTTATTGTTTCAAAAACGGTCTAGACAGTCCAGTTCAAAAGGAGAAAATATTTGAGGAACTTGATTCTTCCCAGGAGCATGAACTGAATAACCTTGGACTACTCGTTGAAGAGTAGGTGGCTGATAATAAGACATATATCAAACTGTTGAATTTATTGGAGAATCATGTTTGCTGCAAGTTTTGCAAGAAACTGATCAAACTCAAGAGAAAGATGCATATATTTGCATGCATGAAAGTGATGATTTGGTTTCTATCAAAGATGGGGACACTATAGCGGTAAATGAACCATTTGCCTTTTTTAGGTACTTCAAAGAAGGCTTGGACAATCCAACTCAAGAAGGGTAAATCATTAGGGGAAGTAATGCGAATCCACTTTCAACGTTCCTATAAGAGTATGAGCTGAATCATGAGTGCCACAATATATATACAGGTGAACACGAGATATTGGTTAATATTGAACGCAAACAAAGTCAAAATTTCTTCCCAATGGCCCCTGTGTTTCCTTTTAGGTCGAGCTTCATGTTTCACATGTTTCTTGATGCCTTGGTCTGCTTTACCTCGATAGTTGCTCCCAAGCGGTTAAGAAAACACTCATATTTTTCTGACCGTGTTAATGGGTTTGCAAAACCCTTGTTAGGTCTGTGCTTTCTATTATACATTATTTTTTTGGCTTGTTCTCTTGTTTTTTGCTTTTTGGTGTGCACATTTTTAATAAATTCATCAGTGCTGTGGTGTTTTCCCCTTCCATGTGTTTTTCTCTTGTGCCCACAGGAAGTTTATGGTTGGGTTCTTTGCCGAAAAGCATTCTGTTTTAAAAAATGGCATATTTGGAGGTTTTATGTGGTGACAATGTTGGTGAGACTGAATGGAAGAGTAAGTCAGTGTTGAGAGTAGCTTTAACGATTGTTAACATGATAATATAAGGTGTAATAATAGTAAAGGTTTGATTGAAAGAATGTAGTTTTTGAATTGTAATTGCAAGCATGATAAATTCAGAGTTGTTTTACAATCTTTTCTAGCAGTTTACATTGCACACACTTGGAGGAATTTCCAACTGATGAAATTGGAGGGTGTATACAAAGACAAAAATGTATTATTTTGGAACGCCCCTTATTGGATGATCAGAGATATCATGAGCTCTGCCAAGATCTGTTCTAGGTAACATAGTTTCCAAAGGTGTTCAAACATAGCAACTTGTGTTTTTAAACACAAGAAATTTGTCCTCGTACATCCTTACAAGCATCTAAAAATGCCTAGAATTTCAACTCGGACAAATAGGTCGAGTTTTCAAGGCAACAATCTACCCTGATGTGTGTTCATTTTCCGTGCGATTGGGATAGGCAAATTGATTGCCATTTGGGTGGATCAGGTCATGAATGTGTGTTGTGTCTTCTACAAGGAATTTTAAATGAAAAATACATGGAGCTTATAAGGCAGTGATCTGTCACGACAATTGGTGTTTTTTCCCATATGATTGGGATAAGTGAACTAGTTGCTAGTTGGTTGGATTGGGAGTACGTTGCATGCTATCCACAAGGTGGACGAGGCATTAGTCACCAAAGAATCTGGGGTTTTCCTGCATTCCTCTAGGGAATGTGGTCCTATAGTCAGAGCTAACTGTTGCACCCAAAATAGGAATTCATGAAATTTTAACATTTTGGTTCCCACATGGAGAAACCGAAATTTTGGTATAGGGTCAATTTGGCCTCATGGGTGTGCTAGGTGCGATTCTCCTTGCATTTTTGAGGTCTTTTAAGTCCCAAAAAATGAGATTTTTTAACAAAAAGTGATCATTGCAAGGTATTTTACATGTTGCACTTGAGAAACTTTCATTTTGGAGAATCCAAAATTTTAGCATTGTACCAACCATGGTTTACAAACTTGGCGAGTATGCGAGTACTCACTATTTTTTTCCGCCCTCGAGTTTTTCTCACTTATAATTGCTGACCCAAAAAGCCGAGTTTCAATGAGCATGTGCTCAGCACTTGTTGCGAGTACTTGGCGAGTAATGAACACATATTGTGATTAATAAGAATCTAAGAGGGGAGATTAGTATTGTGTTAGCATGATCAAAATCAAATAAAAACACACTAATAAAACTAACACCTCAAGGCTAGACACTGAAGGAGCAAGAAAACAATACAAGTAACTATCAATAGAAGACAAAACAACCGTTATTTACCTTCCTTAAGAGCAAGAGTTGTATGTTGGCCATGGATGTATGTGCTCGGTCGTGTGATCAAAGAATCTTTGGCAATGGTGCTCCTTGCATCATCTCTCCTTGTCACCTTGGCAATGTTAGGCTTGGCTTTGGCTTTGGCTTTGGCTTTGTTCTCTCTCAACAAATGAGCATTATAACACTACAAAGAGGGTCTTTGAAGGTATTTTTGTATTATAACATTACACCAAAAGAGCTTGTTGAACAATGGGTGAAGCCTTGTATTTATAGCCTTCCAAACTAACTCTAACCCAAGTGCAGTTAGGTTAGAGTTAACCGCGGTTAAGTTTAGACTAACCCTAGTTGAGTTAAGGAGGGGACAAGCAATTAATATTTGAGATAGAGATCCCATTTGTTAAGCATGGCTCTCCATTTCTGAATTTAAGGCTTTAAGGAAGATATTTTCAATTCTTTGATTTTGAGGATGATGTCATCATCATGACCTCATTTTTATTGAAATTTTTTTCTTACAAAATTCATTTTCACTAATTGCACATGGAAATTTCACTTAAGCATTTAATTTGATTTGCTTAGTTAATTCATTTTGTTTAGCATTTTTGCACTTTAGGAATTGTTAAAGTGCTCTGTTTAATGGGTCCAAAGGCCAAACTATCAATTTGCTAGGTCGCAAGTTGACTGGAGATGAATCCATGAGAGGTTATTGTCGTGTATAATATAATACCCCAAAGAGGGATGCCTCAACATGATTCCGAGCAAATAATGTTTGATGTGCGGACGAATTTGGGACATTTAGTGATTCTTAGGCTTAATTTGCACTGTTTGATAGAAATCAATCTGAAGCTCGATTGGAACATAGTTGTGCCTAGAACGGGGTGTCTGCACATACTTGCTGGTGCGGTCAAAATGTGAATTTTTCTCTTTTTTAAGAACACGCCGCCACACTTTCATCACACAACATTTGAGATGCAAGTTTACATTTAGATATGGACATCTACTTTCTTATACTTTAATACACACACACACACACACACACACACACACTTTCATGATGTATGAGAGTGGTTTCGAAACTTTAGGAGCTATAATGCAAATTCTAGGTTTTGGAGGAGCCTATCATATTTTAGACTTATTCATATTCCATGGTTTCAGGGTTTCAAACTTATCCATATTTCAGGGTTTTAAGATTTCAGGGAGACATCATAGGAGGTATGAAGGCTGCATGAAGGGATGTAGGTATGATAGAATAGTATGAAATTATCTCTTGCACGGTGCCAAGAGCTAATTCCACCCCATTCTTGGTGCACCCTATAAGGCGTGCCCTTAGGGAGATTTGATGCGTTGACAAGCCCTGACAAGAAAGAGCATCAGTAAATGATAAAGTTGAAAAATATCGATGTATAGATATGCCCCACTTGAAACTTATTATCACGTGTCACAATAGTGTAACGTGAGATGGTGCTTTGCGAAAGATACATATCAACATGAAAGCATAAAGGAAATGGTGAAAGAAATGATGATGTGATTTCGTACTATATTTGCATTCAAATCTAATAGAAAACACTTCCCCAACATTATACACACTCATTTGATACATTTTGTAATTGTAATTTGTATAAAATTTATTTTTTTAAGAAATTTAAGTATTTTTTTAAGTTGCCGAGTCCGAGTATGTGAACTATGGTGCCAACACCAACTCAAGTGCACAGCATGTATGATCTTCCGTTTTGTCATATCTTTCACATCCGGACTCTATTTTGTCATATTGTTCACATTCAGACTCCGTTTTGGTTCTCGTTTGAAGCATTGGAAAGATATTGTCAAAAGATAATCTTTGTATAAAAGTCCCAGAGGCCCAAACTCCATAGTTTTTATGTAAAATCCAAACGAATAAATCCAGTACAATTTGCATTTCAAGTGCACGACAAAATTTCATAAATTTTATGTAAAACCCAAATGGAGAAATTAGGTACCATTCGCACCTTGAGTGTGCGACAGGTGCAATTCTTCAGTTTTGTCATCTTTCACATCTGATCTCTGTTTTGGTTCTCGTTTGAAGCATTGGAAATACATTTTCCAAAGGATCATATTTGTATAATGTCTCAAAGGCCCAAACTTCATATATTGAACATAAAATCCAAACAAAGAAATCATATTCCATTCACACTTCAAGTGCATAGTAGGTGCAATTTTTCCATTTTGTCCTATCTTTCACATCCGGATTCCATTTTGGTTCTCGTTTGAAGCATTGGAAATATATTGTCCAAAAGATCATCTTTGTATAAAGTCTCATAGGCCCAAACTTTCATAGATTTTATGTAAAATCCAAATGAAGAAATCAAGCACCATTCACACCTCAAGTGTGTGACAGGTGCAATACTTCTGTTTTGTCATATCTTTCACATATGGACTCTGTTTTGGTTCTTGTTTGAAGCATTAGAAATATAGTCCAAAAGGATCATCTTTGTTTAAATTCTTAGAGGCCTAAACTTCATTGATTTTATTTAAAATCCAAACAGAGAAATCAAGTATCATTCGTACCTCAAGTGCGCAGCGTGTTTCACATCTAGACTTCGTTTTGGCTTTCGTTTGATGTGTTGGAAAGATATTGTCCCAAGGATCATTTTAGTCCAAAAGCTCAGTCTTAGTTTTCATAGATTTTGTGGAAAATCCAACAGAGAAATCAGGTATAATTCATAAAATCCAACAGAGAAATCAGGTATAATTCATACCTCAAGTGCACAACATGGGCATTTCTTCTGTTTTGTCATATGTTTTATATTTGGACTCCATTTTGGCTCTTGTTTGATGCGTTGGAAAAATATTGTCTCATTTAGCATATTTGTCCAAAGGATCAAAGTCCCAAACTTAGAGATTTTGTGTGAAATCCAAACTGGGATCTAGAACTTTGGCGTCAGTTAGTCGAGCCTCATGGGCATGCCAGATGTGGTCCTTTGCCTCACCCAAAATTGAACTTTGTCAAAATCCAAAATCTTTGGTTCCCATGTGTTGTGGTTGTTCCAAGGATCATCTTTGTCCAAAGCGTCAAGGTTTGAAACATGATAGATTTTTTAGAAAGGCCAATTGGAGATTTAGAAGAAGTGTGCCTTGGGGTTGGGCTGGCCTTACCTCGTGGGCGTCCCAGATGCACTAGGCGAGCTAGATACACTTGGTTAAAAACATGCAATAATACAAAGGCAAAAAATGTAGTTTCTTGTTTATGCCATATCTTTCACATCAAGATTCCATTTTGGCTTCTATTTGAAGTGTTGGAAAGATCTTGAAATGAGTGATCCAATGACGTAAAATATTTGATCCTTAGAGGAAAATTTTGGTTGGATAGATAATTTTGTATCATGTCTCATTTATGTCTTATGTCATTATAGATATGTCCAATCAGTACACAACTCATCCCTAGACAACTCATCCCTAGCCAACTCATCCCCATACACTCTGACAATAACTTACAACGTGCCAGGCACAAATTTTTCATTTTGTCATATCTTTCACACTGACTCTGTTTTGGCTCCTGTTTGAAGCGATGGGAAGCTATTTCAATGGTCAATCCAATGGTGTGAAATATTTGATCCTTAGAGACTTTTTCGGATGGGTTCAATTCTTAGCTTTTTGTTAAATGTCCTTTTGCAGGACCCAGTTTCAAATGTTAGTGTGTGGCACATACATGGTGGGACTATGAATAAGTGTTCATACTATTTCTAGATTCTACCACCCAAAGGATAAAGCTCGGTGGGTCCGCTTGGTGCTTTATTTAAGTCAATATATTATTATTTTTGTAATATTTAAGTCACTTTATTAAAAAGTGAACGGTGAATGTAAAAATAGAATAAGATTCTTGGAAAGAGCAGTTACAAAAATATGAAATGTCATTTCCATCCTCCTATCTGTTATAAATAGGAGATATGGCCATTGTAAAGGGTTTCTTTTTTATTTCAGCTCTTGGGGAAGGGTTGGTTGCAAATTTATGTGCTGCATGTACTTTTCCAGATTTATTAATGGAGTATAAGTAAATTGATTAAATCATTCTTTGGCTTTGTGGGTTTTGATACTCTTTATTTTAAAAATTCTGCACTTTCCTTGGTTGTGTGCAGCTCATGGTGTTTCTAGATTTTGTACTGAAAACCCCATGTATGGGCTTTGTACCAAGTGTACCCAATTCTAGTTTTGAGGAGACTTTGTACTTCTAGACAAGCCATTGTTTTCCCATACATCTACGGATTTTGTTTTCTGGTTAAAAGCATACAAAAACTCCAAAAAAGCCCATAATCATATGAGGGAGCTGCCCCTCTCAAACGTAGAGGAAAATCACTTTCCCAACGATGATTTATCCATTTGTTATTTGTTAACAAATGTGTCGCTGCCTATCGGGTGAGTCATAAAATCAAGAAAAATTCAAATGACATAATTTTTGTGAACAACATAGAAAATTTGCAGCAAAAGGGGAGTGAAGGAAGATGCAACTAGTGATGAAATACCAAGGGTGGGCAACTGTGTGGTATTTATAACTTTCTTTGATAACATTTCTCTTGTTGGTTGATGTTCCACCCTTTAACAGTAGTTCCATCACGTGACCCACATCATGGCTTACCATGGTTTAGCCTTTTGTAGTTAATATCTAGATTCTAAACGATAGTTAAGGATGATGAATTCAGTGGACTCTACATGGGCATTTATATTTGCTTTTTGTGGACAAATACCTCCTTGTGGGCAATACCTGGGCTGAAGCATGTAAGTTGGCAAATTTTTTGATTGTTCACCTTGCTTTGCCTTTAGGAGTGATGTATTATTACTGTACGTGTTGCAACCACCGGATTTAATGATTTCCTGTACTAATTTTGTTGATGGGAAGTGAATGGATTTTTTTTTCTAATAATAATCTCCACACATTTTTTTCTTCTAGAGAAAAACCCATCTAAAGTCTATTTGTTTGCAAGATCTTTGATGAGGAAGCATTAACACACACTTTTGACTGGAGCTTGTTGACCCCATCCGTTCCTTTCATTTAGCGAAGTAGGCCAACCTCACCCGGCTGTTTTTCTATTATTCAAGAAAAAAAACAGCAGGTGCAAATTTTTAGAGGACACAAACACATTTCTATTTAAGGGCACTCTATACTGCAAATATAGTGATGACCGCATGTAGGCCTATTTTTTTTTGCATTACATAGGTGATAGTTGTGTTACTATTTGTAGCATTAACTTTAAATATTTTTATATCTCTTAATCGAACTATCAATTAACTTAGTGATCATGTAGTCCTTAAGATGTAACCTAAAAGATCCACATAGATCTGTTCCAGCTATGTCAGCTGTTGGATACAATGGAGTACGCCTCTGGTATCATGGTAAGTGCAGGCTTACAGTATATGCATTGGAAGCGATGTTTAGCTCCTTCCTTTTGGACACTGTTTTTTTAATTTGGGGAATCTAATTTTGGTTCGGAACACATTATGAACGGTCATTTTTAACTATTTTGATAAAGTTTTTTACATTTTATTATATTATACAGAAGGTTATATTAGTGCCGAAGGCCTCATAACAAGCATTGAGAAAGCAAGAACTGATCTTCATTGTCAGGTGCCTTTTGCTGAGATGTTAACTTGAGTTTATTAAAAGGTCTTCTATGTTTGAGCAACTATTCATCTTTTACTGCATCCCTTCAGTGCATTTTAAGATTAATTTTTAATGTTAGTTCTCTGATTGTTCTATAACCAAACCATCTCACCCATTTTCATTCTATGGCGATGGGCAGGAAGTTGTTACTGCAAACATGATTGTTGCAGCAATTGCAGCAAGAAGACAGGAGCCTCTGAGCAATGCCTTTTTTAGAAATGTTGCCCCACCCATGCATGAAGAGATGACATGTAATGTTGAGCCATCTCCTTCTTTGGGAGCGATTCCCCTCAATCAATCATCTCAAACTGAAGAAATTGAACAGATTGTGGTTGCGTCTGGACCTGATGAGCAGGAGGTAAGTCGCTGTCGCAAGTCCAGCTTGTCGATATACTCGTGACTATATGTAGTTGCTTTCCAGAAGCTTACCTTTGTTGCCTCTGTGTTTATTTCTTGGTGATTGGCAGGATATGGTGTCTGCTACTGCCATGCCTGTGCCAGACATACCTAGCAGATCCTCAAGCACCTTTTCTTCTGAGTATGGTAGCATCCCAAAATCTACTGAGTCTTCATCTTCAGTTGTTGAATTGCCTGGAAATCTATCACTTAGAAACCAATCAATTGTTGATCCTGCACACAAACAAGTGTATTCTGAAATGTCTGTAGATGTGGCAGCATTCAATTTAGGGAATATGAATTCTCAGACAGGGGATAAGGTCAAGTCTGGACATAATAAAAAAAATGAAGGGGAAAAGCTTGAAGCAGATGTTAAGTCACATGGAGAGCAAACTAGAAATGTTATGAGTTCAGACCTTGGGGACCCAACCTTAGAAATAGTTCCTGAGGTAGAAACAAGCAACCACGGAAGCAGTCCTGTTATGGATGATCAGTCTATATTGAAATTACCAATCAGGGATTTGAGTTTCGTTCATTTGCAAATTCGATTGCTAAATGGTTCAAGTCTTCAAGCAAAATTTGCAGCTACGGATACGCTGACAAGGGTGAAAAATTATATCATTGAGAATAGGACAGATGGAAATAGAGACTTCTCTCTGGCAATCCCATATCCAAGGAAAGTTTTCAGTGAAGAAGGTAGGTTCTTTCTAATTCTTACAATGCTTAAAGTATCTTTGTCTGAATGAGGTTGTTCAACTTTTAGTTGTGGAGAAGCTGGGAAAATTATTCAACTAGTTGCGGCATATAGTTTTGCAGGATATGAGTAGAATATATATAGTTTTGGTTGTTGTGCAGTACATGAGTAGAATACCTGTAATTTGCATCATGCATGTTATGAGCAGACTATTTGCAATCTAAACTGCAGCATGCTCTTGAAAACAAATGAAATGGAAAATGGGAAAACATTAATATTGAAGGATAATTTGGATCAAAGAAACTGCAAACTTAAACTTGTTCCTTGACAATAAGAAAGACAAAGTCAGAAGTGATGTGATAAGAGTTTCAAACCCTCTTTCATATACAAATCCTATTCTGTCATTCATCATGCTTGCATTTAGTAATTCTCATTCATTTAGCGTGTAGTCTGCTATTTACCAGTTATAATTCACCTGCCATTCATATGTAATCAGTCTGTAATATTTGAGAATTTCGTAGCAGTATTCCTACAAACAGTAGGTATCAATAGAAACTGATTCAAGTTATGTAGATATCAATATGGGATCATTCTTCTCCAACTGTTATATTCCTAGGATCTTTTTTAAATACTTTTTGTCGGAACAATACATCCTGTACATTTAATGTCTTCAAGAAAAAAACACCTGGATGTTTTTGCATTAAAAATTTCCTTCCTCAAAACCTATGTTTTCTATCTTGGATACTATATTTTTTAGTTTTTGGTAAATATCATCACATGATTTACAAATTCTACAGAAGTATTCCTTAGGTTGAAAAAAAGTTGTTCATCAATCACACAAATATAATTACGATTACGTACACTGAATGGCATTAGGGATAGCTCATAGTATTCATTATTTTGTATGAATGCCTTATCTAAATCCTTCTCTATTGTGGATTTGGCACTATCTCTTCTCAAAATATCTTTGAGAATATTATAGATAATATGAAAATCGAGATGGCACTAAGATGGTCCCTTGTGGCATGAGTCTCCCTATGTGTGAGTTATTGAGAGCTGATTTCATTCGAATGTTTGTATTCTAGCACGATTTGATATTTATTCTATTTGAAAACCAATTCCACAACCAATTAGTTGCAAGTATGCTCATTGTCAACCAACCTTAGTTCATCCAAAGATTTACATGGAATTTTACTGCAAAATATCCTTTATCTCTGGGTTAAAATTATGTACTTTATGGCATTATGCTAACAAGCAAGGTTGTGTGAAGCAGACACGAGGTTATCAATACCTAGCATATCGCTTAAGGAGAGGTTTCTTACATGAAAAATCGAAAATGATAAAAAGGAGAAGTTTCTTACATGGAAAATTGAAAATGATAAAAAGACAATGTCAACATCCAGATCTTCAAAATGGCACATAACATAGCCGGTGACTTTAACACCTCTTACAAGAGAGGATATTACTTGAGTCTATCTTTGAGAAAGCTTTCTGGAATTTAATGACCATCAAAGCTACCAGTGGTTCCACCACCACTCCTCTTTCTTCTTGATTGAGATCTTGATCTGAGCCTTAGGCTTCTCTGCTTGTTTCCCTGTTAGAGGTTATCTTCTGACTGTGTATAGTGCATTGCTCCAATTACCTGGCAGGTATCTTAGGTGCTGCAGCTCCATCACTACTTAACCATCTTGATTTGAATTTGCAAGACCTATGGCTATTACACCATGCTAATTCAAATGGAAAGCTGTCTAGTATGTGCAGTGGTCTTGTACATACATTATTTTTGGAATTTCAAGGATGATATAAGATGTCTTCATTTAAGACTTGCAAACAACCAATGAAAGTAGTAGATAGGAATTGCTAATGTTTGAGACCTGTAATATCCCAATTAAAGTCAATGGTGGTTTCGTCTTTCATTAATTTTGTAATCTATTTCCATAATGTCTTAGGTTTAATCCCCAGTAAGTGTGCATTATGCCTTTAGGTAAGCGTAGTCATAGCATTTGCTACAGTCCAAGTTCTCATTCACATGAAAGCTTTCTCCCAAGTGCATTGGTAGCTATAAATTCAGTTGAGATACAATTGACTCCTAAGGAGCCATAGTACATAATATGGATGCTGCTAGTGAAGAAACCATATGGGACTTTTGGAGTGCCACGAATGAACAGTGAAGACAATTGGTATGCGGATTGCAATTAGTTAAAACTTAAAAAGTATTTAATTATAACCAGTGGATTTCAAGAGTTACGAATATAAATGTATTCTGCATGTTTTATGAGACAGTCACTGGAGAAGAAAGAGAAGCACGCTTGGGTCAAAATTTAAATGACCAGAATATGTGCGACGATAATTTTAATGTCTTATAATAATATTGTGAATTGATCTATATAAGTGAAAACTAGCTAGACTGGTCGAAAGCAATTCATTTGTTGGTTGAAATATTTGTAGTGGTCTGAAACAATTTTTCTGATGAAAGCAAGTTTTTTGTAGATGGTTACTATACACTGTATCTCTAATCGTAGTTGATAGGTGCAAGCTAAACCCTATTAGTGAGGCATTTTTTGACCTGCACTAGGGATTTATGTTGTGGAATTCCTTCCCTGTACTTGCAAACACACAGCGGAGATAAACAAATTCATTGACAAGTTAACTTTGGAAGCATTTAAATATCTTCCACTAAAACCTTGCAGATGGATTAGTTGCTCTCCGTCTAAATTGTCAGAGGAATAACATAGAGCATGACCAATGACCAAATCCATCTGCAGACAGTCACCCCTTGCTGTTCATGGTTGTTAGGCTTGTTAATTTGGGATTCTAACTAGCTCGTTACCGCTGACTATCACTAAAAGAGTATTCATAAGATATTTTTGGTCTAGGCATTAGTAACACCTATCTTTATATTTATTTACAGTCTAGGAACTAGCTCCTTTAGATCTAGGCACTAGCCCTTTTGGATCTTGGAACTAGCAGCTCTAGCTGTTCTTTGTATTTAGAGTCTTGGTGCTAGCTTTATTGGTGTGGGTAATTGAATTAGAGGTGTATTAAAAACCATGAAATTCACATTCAAAGCTTCTACTCTAATCCAAATCACGACAACTTGGAATGAGCATAAGGAACAGGAATTCATAATTTAAATGAAATAAGGAACAAACAACAAATTTATACCTTATGTTTTACCTTTGAAGACCTCCTCGTTGTTGTGGATTTGCTCTTTGAAGATGATTGCTTGAGGATGGATGGATTGCTTGATCTTGATGTATGATTGCTCTTGTTGGCTCACTATTGGGACAGCACTTGGCTATAGAATTGCTTGATTGATTGGCAAGGGTGATAGCACTATCGCATTCCAAAATTGAAAGTTCTATATCTATATATGCATTTTCATGGGGGTGTAGCTCTATTTATACGAGCTACATGGAGGAAGGAATGGCTAGGATTGGGCCATAGAGGACTTTGATCAACGGTGGAGAATTGATGAGAGGATTGGGCAGTTGGGATTTTAGGAATTAAAAATTCCTAGAGAATTCTAAAGAGGAGGTGGTGAGTGACTCAAGGTAGATTAGTAGATTCTAAAGATGATTAGGATAATTGATGAAGATTAGATAGGGATTAGTGTTAGTGGAGGTAGTTGCAGGTAGATGGTAAGGAATATAAATTCCTTGATATTGTGAGGATTTGATTAGTGATTAAACAGGATGTTGATTAGATGATTAATTGATGCAAAGGATCATGTGGTGAAGTGTATTGTTAGTATGATCTACGAAAACTCAAAGGGAGATATTAGGATTTTATTAGGATGGTGTTAGTGCGATGGTAAATGATGAATGATGGTAAAATTAGTAACGACGGAGGAGTGGTTAATTTCAGATGTCTACAATTGGATTTAAGCACAAACAACATTAACCTTTGTATTTATGTTGCTTTGATCACCATGCTGTATTGTAAATTTCAACATTAGTGTTTTACCTATTATGGCCCAAATCCCTCAAAATCAATTGCATATTGGTCGACGGCTTTAGTAACTATGTTTGACCGAACCTCGAGGATTTTTACTGAAGCTTGAATTTTTCTGGAGGGACGAAACCATAGTTACCAGGTTCGGAAATCCGAATGTGTTAGGGAGGCGGAAAAAATGCGGAATGCGAAATTTTTGAAAAAATCTGGTTCAAGAAAAAAAAAAAATAAATAAAAAAAAAATATATATATATATATATATACAAAATATTTCAATCTACTAAGGAATGAACATTAATTTAACACTTGCAAAAATGAGAAATGCATAAGAATTTCAAACTTGAATTACATTAAAAGATAGCAAAATATTCATAGTTTAGAGCCTAAGCTCAAAATTGATATAGAACTTAAGTTTCAAACATTTGCAACATAAAACCCAGCTTCAAAATCAAAACTAGCACTCGCACCATCAACGAATCCTCCATCTAGCTCATCAACACTATCAATATTTTCCTCAACTCTTTCAAAGGATGGTTCTCCAAGATGAAGATTGTCATCATCTTTTGCAAGATTGTGCTCAAGCAATCTTAAATTGCTATGAACAAACACAAGATCTGACAACTTGTTGGCTCCTAGTCGGTTTCTCTTATTAGTATGGATCAAATCATGCATGCTACAATTTCTTTCGCATGCAGAAGCACTGGCACACTGACTGTGGACACGCATGACAAGCTTTTGTAACTCTGGAGTAGAACCATACGTCTGCCACTATAAATGGGGATACATGCTAACAATGTCTGCTTGTGGTTCTTTGAGGGAAAACAACCCTTCTTGGTTCTTGAATGTAGCCAACTGCCTTCTCACGTTAGCCTTATCATCTTCATCTTGAACCAATTTGTGTATTGTTGCCAATACACCATTCTTTACCTCCTCATCTGCATCATGATCCACTTCTATCAACTTTGGATTCAAATAGCAACCTGTTGCATGTATAGGTTGATGTAACATGTTCCATCGGAGGTCCACAATGTTCCAAATCCTTTGAACTTCATCACCATTATTTGCGAGTACTTTTTTAATTTGCTCTTTTGCTTGCTCCATGCCCTCATACATAAAACTAATACAAGTTTTCATGCCATCAGCCAATCTTAATAATTGGACAAGTGGCTCAAAAACTTTTAGAGTCTTCTCGACGCCCTCCCAAATTGAATTACCCAAGATAATTCTCTGTCCTTTGCAACGCTTTCCTTAGAAAACTTAGATTGTGCCCATTTTTCACTGACTACAACTCTTCTCAATGCTGTCCTCTCCTGCAGCTCCCTTTGCAAAGTGATAAAATTAGATGCAAACCTTGTTTTAGCTGGAGAGAGAAGTTCACGCTTCGCAAATGAGCGATACAAGCTCAAAGTCAAGCGGTGATTAAGTATAAACTTTGAAATTTGTTTCCTTTCTTTGATAACATTATTCACCCACTCCAACTTTGCAAGATATTCAAGCAAAAAATTCAAAACATGAGCTGCACATGGAGTCCAAAACAAATGAGAAAACCTGTGCATTAGAAGTTCCTTTGTTGCTTTACAATTTGCTGCATTATCTGTAATAATTTGGACAACATATTCCTCTCCAATCTCCAGAATAGTAGATTCAATGCATTTGAAAATGAAATCTATAGTCTTCACATCATTGATTGTATCAATTGATTTGATAAACATAGAACCTTTAGGACATTGAATCAAATGTATTGAGGAGGGGTATTCGCTTTGTGTCAGACCACCCATCACTTATTACAGTGCAATCTATTTTTTTCCAATGCCTTTTCATTTTATATAGTTCACTAGATATAGATGTCACCTCTTCTTCTAGCAAAACAGTTCTCAGGGTTTTAAAAGATGGCATTGTATACCCTTTCCCAAAATTGACAATCCCCTCTACGATTGTTTTCGTATGTGGATTTCGAATAGCATTGAAGGGGATGGCATTTGCATAAAAAACCGGGCCACCAATCTGTCTACCTCATGTTTTTCCTACGGCTATCACATAGCTTTCAAAGAAGACTGGGATTGAGACATTTGATGTGCACTTTCACTAGCGTGGTTAGACGTTGGGGGATGCGTTGAGCTAAAAAATGAACCAAACTGTGTCAGACTGTGTTGAATTTTAGCCCTCTTTGAAGATTCAGATGTTGATGCAACTGTCTTTATTGCATATTTGCTTCGGATTTGACTTACAAATGATGCATACATGGCATTCTGCGATGTTATTGGGCAAATCTTCACATCTGGACTTTCAATATAATAGTTTCGAACTCTTGTTAGAGTCCCAGTGATATTGGAACCACAAAGAGTGCATTGCATATTTCTGGGATTTGCGTCTCACTGAATAATGTATTTCTTCTCAAGCAATTGACTTGCCATTATTATATGCTCCCCTGCAAAAGTTTAAAAAACATTTTTTATTATACATTTAAATTATGTAAAAATATTTTTTAAAGTTTAACTAAATGTATATATAAAATAAAATTATAAAAACTTTAAAAAATAATAAAAAATTAAACCATATCACAATATTATTAGATTTAATTCTAAACGACATAAAAATAAAATGACAACTCTAAAAAATAAAATATATATATATATATATATATAATAGAAAATTATAATAAATATTTAAATTTTATTTTCTAATTATAATTTATTATGTACAATTATTTTATATTTAAATTATAATTTATTTTTTATAATATTTATTTTAAATATTTTTCATTTTACTGTATATTTATAATGTCCAATTATTTTATATTTAAATGATAATTTATTTTTTATAATATTTGTTTTAAATATTTTTTATTTTATTATATATTTATCCTCATTATTAAATTTATTTATGTAATATTTAAATTTTATTTTCTAAATATAATTTAATGTACAATTATTTTATATTTATTTTCAATTATAATTTATTTTTTATAATATTTGTTTTAAGTATTTTTTATTTTATTATATTTAATTTTATTATTAAATTTATATATGTAATATTTAAAATTTGAATTTATTTATATTATAAAATATAAATTCAAAAATATTAATAGATTTGATGGATTTTATAATTATAATTCATAAATTATAATATAAAATATATTTTATTTATATTTTATATTATAAATTATTATATTTATTTTTAAATTTAAATTTTATTATATATTTTAAAATTTAAATGTAGTTTTCAAATTTTAGATTTAGATTAAATATATTATATAATATTTATTAATATATTGATATTAATTTATTTAATATTATTTTTTTTTTAAATAAAAAGGGGTAAAAATATTATTCAAAATCAAAGAAGAGCATTACAAGAAGAATAGGGGACAAAAACCCCCAAAGGAAAGCAACAAAGGCAGAAAAACTAGGCACACTCCCAACTAAGCATTATTATAAACCTCCCTATCTTCCTCCAGAATTTTTTTTAAATCAGAACGAAGCATCGGAGAGAGAGACCCAATCCTTAGTATTTCCTCCATCTAAATGCTCGGACGCCCATTTAGCCAAACAATCCGCAGCCCTATTCCATTCACGTGGAATATGAACAAACGTTACTATATCCATGAGCGAGTAAACCCGCAAAATCTGTTGCACAATCAGAGCCAGTTGCCAATTGACATCCAACACTTTAAGCTTAACGAGCAGGTTAATCAAGACTTGAGAATCCGATTTGCATATGATCCTACGCCAACCCAAAGCCTGAGCCTTCTCAAGGGCATAAAGAATGGCCTGGCCTTCCATCATGTTGATGGTTTGCAACCCCTCAGGAACCGCAAAGAGAAAAATCACTGTACCTTTGGAATCCCTGCCAATCCCTCCAGTACCCGCGGGCCTGTGATTACCCCTGGAGGAACCATTCGTATTGATCTTGAGAATCCCATTGGGAGGGCGCTGCCACTGACCGACCCTTTCAATCTTCTCCTTGACCTGCCGGCTTCCCCTGACACAAGCTAAATTACCTGATAGTCGCTAAAAATCCAAGTCGCACCAGCACTTTAGCGTACTGTTTGGTTAATGGAAGGCAGATTGCACTCTTGGCTTGGACGGTCTCCTGAATCATCCCCACGACTTTCTACCATACTTGTACCATGATCCTCACGCCCCGAAAAATCTGCCTATTTCTCTCAACCCAGATCTGCTATAGCAGAAAGATGGGCCCCCCTAACCATGCATCCTGCAGGAAAGACGTCTTTGAGGGGGGTTCTCCCACGCCATTCCAAAAGTCAACCACAGATAAATCATGAAAACAGGGGCTCTGCCAGACATCCCACCAATAGTGCCAGAGTTGCAAGGCAAAGGAGCATCAAAAAAATAGGTGAGTGGAATCCTCCTCAGCCGCTCCGCACATAACACAAACTGAAGGGCCTTGGAAGCCTCTCTTCTGGAGATTGTCCCAGGTCAAGCACTTGTTCCAAGCCAACATCCAAACAAAACAGTTGCATTTAGGCCATGAGAATTTATTCCAGACCTGTCTCCACCATTGCACTTCCCCCCTACCCAATCTTTGAAGAAGCCCTGATATCCAGAGGCCACTGTGTAAGCTCCCTTAAGATTGGGAGACCAAGCAAGCTCATCTTCCTCCTGAAGGGAGCTACAACGACACCTGGAAAGGAGGCTCAGTAGCTCATCATTCTCCTCCTGCGTCCCAATAACTGGCCAAGCCTCGGGAGCTTTCCATCGTGCCATCTCCAATTGTCTGCGTGAAGTGTATGATTTGAAGTCGCTCACCCGAGACCAACCAGCGTCAAGGAATCTCTGACAAAGGTTCGACAAATTTGGGAACTGAGAAATAATGGGAGGATAACCATCCCACGAGTCAGTCCAAAAAAGAGCCTTGGATCCCCGCTTACAAATCCAGAATAAGCCTTCCTTAATGAGAGAAGCCCCTTTTTTGAGAGTACCCCATATCGCCGAGCCTTTCCCAATAAGGGGATAGCGAGGAATATCCCTCTGAATGGTCCCAGAGTAGTACTTCTGGGAGAGAATTCTGGCCCAAGCCTTGTCTTGTTCAGTGCACCAACGCCAATAAAGCTTAGCCGCCAAAGCAACACCATTTAAGTCCATCTGCCTCAGACCGAGCCCCCCATGTTGTTTGGGGCTACAAACAATCTCCCATCTAACTAGGCTCCATTTAGAGGACGTTAGACTACCAGCCCATAAAAATTGCCTAGTAATTGAATCAAACTCCTTAACAATTCCCATCGGGGCAACCTGAAACATACATCTGTAAATGGGCAAAGCCTGCACCACAGATTGGATTAGTTGAACCCGGCCAGCAAAAGATAACCCCCTGTGAGTCCAATGATTCACTTTCCCCCCAAATTTTTCCAAAATATTCTGCCAGGACTCTTTGGATATACGACCAACTGAGATAGGGATACCCAAGTAAATCAAAGGGGGAGTCCCAATCTGAAAATGCATAGTCCTAGCAATCCGTTGTTGAATGGGACCCGGAGTATTGAAGAAGATGGACGACTTGTCTTCGTTGACCTTTTGTCCTGAAGCCGTTAAGTAAACATCCAACACCCTGCGCAAATTAGCTGCTTCACTCATTGTGGCCATGCCCATCAGAGCAGTGTCATCAACGAACTGCAGGTGAGGTTGCGCCGATAGTTCACCTCCCCATCGCCATCCTTGGATATGCCCATCCTCTCTATTCCTGCTGATCAACCTCCCCAAACCTTCAGCGAGGAGAAGAAAGAGGTACGGAGACATGGGATCACCTTGTCGCAACCCCCTAGAGGCACCAAATAACTCCGTATGTTCTCCATTGATAAGTACCGAAAAGGAAATCGAGGAAATGCAGCTCATGACCCATTGAGTCCATTCGTCCGCAAAACCAAAAGCACTAAGAATCTTCCGCAGGAAAGACCATCTGACCCTATCAAAGGCCTTGGCCATATCCAACTTAATAAACATCGCCTTATCTTTGGAGCTGGCCATGGAGTGAATGGACTCAACAACAATAACAATACCGTCCAAAATTTGCCTGCCTTCCACAAAATCACTCTGCTCTTCAGAGATCACAGCACTCAGCCCTCTTTTTAACCTATTTGCAATGATTTTAGATATAATTTTATAAACAACATTGCAAAGGGATATGGGGCGGAATTGACCTAGCCTATCAGCTCCTTCGCATTTGGGTATGAGTGAAGGCAGGTCGCATTTGTAGCCTTAAGCATTTGCTTATTCCGCTGAGATTCTTGGACAACAGCGAAAAGGTCAAGTTTGATAATGTCCCAGAATTCTTGGTAGAATTCAGCCGGGAAGCCGTCAGGTCCAATCGCTTTCCCTTTTTTCATCTGGGTAATGGTCTCCTCAAGCTCCCCAAGTGTGATATCCTTCATTAAATTCTCATTCATTTCCCACGTCACCAGAGGCGGAATATAGAAGAGAATCTGAGCTTCTTCCGGTAATTCTCCCTTCACATCTTCCCTAAAAAGAGTAGAGAAGTACTGCACCACCTCCTCTGATATTGCCGAAAAGGAGTTAAGCCGCTCACCTCTTTCATTGACCAGGGCTGAAATAGAATTGCCATGCCTCCTGGCTTTGGACGAATGAAAGAAAAAAGATGTATTTCTGTCCTCTTCTTGGAGCCATTCAATCCGAGCTTTCTGCTTCCAAAACATTTCTTCCCGTAGCTCACATTCCTCCAGGTCTTTCACAACCTGAGCTTCATCTTGTAGTAAGTCTTCAGTCAATCCTTCCTCCCTTATTATTCTCGTGATACCATCAAGCTTAGTTTGAGCAGCAGCCTTAGCATGAAAAATATTCTCAAAGCATTGGTGGTTCCACCGTTTGAGCGTATAATTCACATACTGCAGTGATTTGGCAAAGATATACATCGCTGTACCATGGGCAAGTCTACCCTATCGCCACCAATTGGCCACACACTCGAATAGAGATTGATCCCGCAGCCACATGAGTTGGAATCTGAAGGAAGGAGAGCGAGGGTGATACTATGAAACACTATTAAGCTTGATAGGCCAATGATCCGATCCTCTCCAGTCCAAAATTTCAGACTTCGTAGACCACATACCTCCAATCCAAAAATCAAAAACCAGAAAATGATCCAGTCTCTCAGCAATGCAGTGTTTCCCACTACTGCGATTGTTCCATGTAAACTGTCCATTATTGGGCCTGATGTCGACTAAATTCAAAACTTCAATATAATTGCGCATAAGCAAAGCAGAGGGGTCCAGCCTTGACGTGCCACCACGCTTTTCAGTCAAATTTAAAATAACGTTAAAATCACTAGCCATAATCCAAGGTTGGAAGGGGGCCAAGCTATGGACAAAACTAATATGGCCCCATAAGGAGTTTTTACCCCGCCAGTCGATAGGGGCATAGATATTGGAGAGGAGAATGACTTCCCCCGTCTCAAAACTGGAAGCAATCATAGTCATGGAAAACTTAGAAGACAACTATCCTATGAGATCGATCTTCCGTGGGTTCCACAGACAAGCTAGTCCCCCTGAGGATCCGATAGCACCAATGCATTGACAGTCTCCTGGCCTCCACAACTTAGGCGCTAATCTGAACATAGCTTCAACTGAAAGCTTAGTCTCCTGCAAAAAAAAGACATCCGGTCTATGACATCTAATCAGGGTATGAACATCATTTTGTCTGGGGCTGCTGTTCAAGCCCCTTACATTTCAAGATAGTACAATCATTTCAGAGGATTCAAAAAGTGAACACCTAGAGTTTTCACTGACCCCGACTCCACCAAAGTCTCTCCCATTAGTTTAATCTTTTCCAGGTCCTTTTTTCTGCCAGGCTTGTCAGATTTCTCCCCCCTCCCTTCTTAAGGTCTTTTTGCAAAAGTCCCAAATGAGGAGAAGATTTACTACTTCTTGCTGCCCCTGAGTCCCCAGTTTTCCCCATGAGAGGCAGATTTCCATCTTCTTTAGAGGGAGCTACTGAGGAAGTCAATCCTTCCGAAATCATTATCTGCTGGTCCATATCCATGTGCTAATCTCCAACATCCTGTGGTTCAATTAAAGCACCTGAAACATTGGTCTCCTGAGCTGGGCCCTCAATCCCCTGATCCAAAATCATCAACCCTGGATTCACCACCTGTTGATTAAGGTCATCCAGTATTTCAAATCTATTAAGCGAGTCATCTACTTGTCTTTCCTTCAAGGATCGTTTTTGGCCCCTATTTCTATAGCGGCCTTTAACCAACATAAAGCCATCGGCTTCAGGTGCCTCACTTGGAATCGGGCCCTTCTCTTTGTCTGTTCCAGGAGGATTGCGAGCAGGCTGAGGTTCAATGGATTTTGATTTGGGACACCATCGCTGCAAGTGGCCATAAGCATGGCAAAGACGACAGCGGAAAGGAAGAGTTTCATAATCCAACGGTTGCACCCAAGAAAAAGGTCCCGCACTCATTTCAACAACATCTGGTATTGGCTTGCTGAGATCGATTTCAACACAAATGCGGGCATAAGTCATTACCTTTTTCCCCAGGATTGACATTGAAGAACCGACTGGCCTTCCCTGCAGAGACGCAAGCATTTGCAGAGTGTCTTCACGACAGCATTCCACCGGAAAACGAGGCAGACGCACCCACATCGGAACGCAGTTTGGTAATTCCTCTGATGGTATAAAACCGGCATGCCACGGCTTGATAAACAACGCCACCTGGTTATGAAAGTAAGGGCCTCCAGCAAAAACTTTGTTACAGTCAGTTATACAAGTGAAAGTGAGCATAAAATAGTTATTAGCCAATAGCGTAATATCCATTTCTCCTTCCGGTGCCCATGTCCTCTGAGCCCACGCTTCCAGGAACTGGAGCGAAGTCTGAAGCCCCAAAAACTTGCAGTAGAGGGAGTGATTCGAATAGTATTCTGTCTTCAGCAATCATGTCCATTGGTATAACCAGCTTGGGCCTCTCCTTGCATCTTTCCAGGCAACCGTTAACCTTGGGTATTCGCATGCCAATGGGTTTTTCTGCAACAAGGGGACCTGAAAACTGTGAAAAAGGAGCCTTTCCAGCGCTCCGCGATCCTTGAGCCCCCTGTTGCAATCCAAGCGCTGCCCTGTAATTCCGACCTGCGCCGTCCCCTGCCACGCCCTCCTCCCTTTCGTTCATCGCCATATCCCTACTATTTAATATTAAATTTTAATTAAAAGTTTTTATTTTATTTTATAATTTTAATTTATAATTAATTTAAATTTAATTAGATTTAATTTAATAATCTATTGTTTTCTTTTAAATAATTTTATTTTTTTATGTTTTTTTAATTATTTAATTATATTTTATTTTATAATTAAAAATGATAATTTAAGAATATTTATTTTAAATTGTAATTTATATTTTATATTATTTTTTGAAAAATTATATAAAATAAAATAAAATATATAATTTAAGATAATTAATAAATTATAATATAAAAATAAAAATATATTTATATTTTATATTATAAATTATAATGTTTATTTTTTAATTATTTTTTATTTATTTTTAAATTTAAATTTTATCATGTATTTTAAATGTAGTTTTGAATTTTTCGATTTGGATTAAATATATTATATAATATTTATTATTATATTAATATTAATTTATTTAGTAATAAATTTTAATTAAAATTTATTTTATTTTATTTTATAATTAATTTAAATTAAAAAAATTATTACTTCTCATTTAATTTAGTTTTTTTTTCTTATTTATTTATATTTTATTTTATTTTATAATTAAAATTTATAATTTAAGATTATCTATTTTTAAATCCTAATTTGTATTATTTTTTTCAATTAACTATATTATATAATATTTATTATCATATTAATATTAATTTATTTAGTAATAAATTTTAATTAAAAGTTTTTTATTTTATTTTATAATTTTAATTTATAATTAATTTAAATTTAATCAGATTTAAATTAAAAATTTATTACGCCTCATTTAAATAATTTTATTTTTTTAATGTTTTTTTTCTTATTTATTTATATTTTATTTTATTTTATAATTAAAATTTATAATGTAAGATTATTTATTTTTTAATCCTAATTTATATTTTATAATTAATTTAAATTTAATTAGATTTAAATTAAAAATTTATTACGCCTCATTTAAATTATTTTATTTTATTTATGTTTTTTTCCTTATTTATTTATATTTTGTTCTATAATTAAAATTTATAATTTAAGATTATTTATTTTTAAATCCTAATTTATATTTTATATAGTTTTTTTTTGAAAAATTTATAATTTAAGATTATTTATTTTTAAATCCTAATTTATATTTTATAAATAATCTTAAATTATAAATTTTTCGAAAAAAACAATATAAAATACAAATTAGGATTTAAAAATAAATAATCTTAAATTATAAATTTTAATTATAAAATAAAATATTAATATATGAGAAAAAAAACATAAATAAAATAAAATAATTTAAATGAGGCGTAATAAATTTTTAATTTAAATCTAATTAAATTTAAATTAATTATAAATTAAATTTATAAAATAAAATAAAAACTTTTAATTAAAATTTATTAATTAAAAACCTAATTAGTAATAGTTATAAACATAATTTTTTTTAGATCATTCGAAAAAAAAAAGGATCTACCTGGGCTCTTGCGACCTGCTCCCGTCGACTGTTCCCGCGCCCTGCTTCCGTCCCCTGTTCCCGCCCTTGCTCCTGCTGCTTGCTCCCGTCGTCTGCTGTTGCTCGGATTTCATTGCCTCCACGACCACGAGTCCACTCCACCGGCCTGCGGTGACTACTCTTGGCGACCGCTCCACCGACCCTCTAGTGTCTACTGCGTTCTCATTTCGATCGGCACCGACGGACTCTTCCTCTCACAATCAATCTCACACTCCACACTCGATTCTCACTCTCAGGCTTCAGTGCGTGTTCATTTTGTTTCAAAGCGGGCATATAAATAGTTTTTTTAAGGGTTTTCTGCTGCCCTTTTTAGGGTTTGCAACACTTTTAGGTATTTTGACTTTTTGAATATTTTAATGATAAAAATGTGCTGAACCGCATTTATTAATCTGGAGAACTGGAAATATGTGGTACTTACCGGGTTTAGGCCAAATGCGGCCGAACCTGGTAACTATTGGACCAAAGATACTATTTTCAAGTCAATTTGTTGATCGTGACTTCAACCCTCATTTTTTACCATGATGGATACAATGAATATTGTAGTGGTAGTGTAGATGCATTGGATAAAGATGTGGCACTAATTGTATTTATGATCATGTAGCAAGTTATTTTTTGTTAAGATGTCTACATTGTTATTTTAGGGCCTAGTAGTCTTGGGGGCTACACTATGAAGAGTCGAGCATGCCACATTAATAGTCTGATGTCTGAAATTTTGAAATACCATGAACAATGGGGACCAAAATAGTTCTTTTATACTGTTTTCAGTAATTATGTAAATTCCTTTACAAATCTTTTTGAAATTTCGAACCTTGGCAAAACTTTCACGTTTTTACTATGGTCAACAAAGAGATGAATCACACAAATCATTTATGACAAACCATCAAAGTGATTAGTATTTATATATGTCATAGATCCTATTTAATGCATGTTGGTTGATGTTAGCATACAAGTTGACAAAAGGCTGTAGTTCCAAAATTCAAAGAAAAGTTAGATATATTGTTATTTCTTTGTTTTCTTAAAATATATAGACGTGTTATTTATCGCCAAAGAACTCTGCACTTATAATTTCACCTGATAATGCTGGTCTTATGTTGTCATGACCACACTTTCTAGGGTTGTTACATGTCTTACAAGTGTTAATAAAACAAATTTACAAAATTCATGAGATGCCTGAAACTGAACTATCGGGATTTGATTTCCGTTATACTGGAAAATGGAACATTCATTGAGGCATATAATTAGTCAGCTTCAACAATTTGATGAGATCCTATTTGTGTATGGAAAATGACAAACGACACAATAGGAAGGTTACTGACTCTGTGGCTCATCTGGTGGTCTGCCATTACAAGTAGTTTTGATTATCTACATAGGTTGAGATCAGTTGACAACACCCGTTTCCACTCTGGTTGACTTAGAAAAGCCTTCCAACCCAAATAGATATAATGATGTTTAGACATGCTAAACCACACCCTGATGTAGGCCTCGACATCAAGGGTTATTTACATTATCTAAAAAAATGCCTTTATCTATATCTCACCTTGTTACAAGTATGCAAGTCACTTAGCCCACCTGTCCTCTTTCATAGTGTTTTCAATCGAACCCCCATCTAATCCCCCATGTCCTTGTCTACAGTAAATCTTCCTACCCCCATGTACACCCCACTCTTTTATGAAATTTTAATCATACAATGAGCACTGAAACCTTGGGCTTATAAACTGTGGGTCATAAACCATGGGCCAAAACCACCCATCGCTAATACATGTAAATCGTGCGAAGTATACAACACATCCAACCATGGTGTCCACAGTTGATGGTGTACTTAGTAGCAATTGTATGGTCATTGTCTTAACAACTCTCGCCATTACCATCTGTGCAATCACCACAGATTTCATTTGCTCCATTGACAGCAAAATATCAACAAATTGCGACAAATCAATAAACCAAAGTGGACATAGTGATGACAACAAGTGGACGTGCATGGATGAAGAGTTAGTTTGCCCCACAAAACCTAAGATGAATGCCAATACTGATCTCCCTGAAAGCCCATATTCAAGGCCACTCGATGGCAGAATTTAATAACTGTCTGCCCTGGATTTGCATCTCTTCACCACCTATGCTCAACAACATCCAAAAATTTGCTTTGTACCATTCAAGCAGCTTCTCAGCCTCACTATTCAAACCTGAACACATTTCACCGTAATCTGCTCAGATGCAATGGACTATAGAGTTTCCTGTCAGTCCCGTAGAGGTAATTTGTGTGGATCAGAGAGTGGTAGTGGACATTCTTGTCGCAAACTTGACCCTTCCCCTTTGGGACACATTGCTTATAAACTCCATCCGGGCAATAAAAAAAAGGATCTAGAGCTTCAGTCAGCAGAATGGAGGAAATGGTTGTTCTAACCCTGTTTTGAAAAAAAGTTTTTTTCAACTCTTTGCCTGCCAGGAGCATTAAATGTTTTGGATGGACCAACAGGGCAAAATGATGGGCAAAATTGAGGAATTGCTCCTGTGGGAGGAGGCCAAGAAGTGAGCTGTGGAGGTAATGCAGGAGTGTGATGTAGCACTTCCAGAACCCCAAATGGAAAGCCACACAGCCTGAGAGTTCGGTGATAGCCACCATGCAAGGTGAGGAGCGAAACGTCCTGATTTGCAGTCCCCTGCCACGTCAGCCCACTCTTACTGGGGTCAGGAAACTATGGAGGATGGGAACAACCCTTACCAACCTCGTATGCCTGCTTCGTGCAAATCCTACTAATGCAGCATGCTTTGTTTTGAGATCTGGGGGTTCTTTAATGTTTTTTGTGGGTAGTCTGGAGGAAATATACAAAATTATAGGATGGTGGTTTTTATGTGTGAATGCAAAATTTGCAGAAGTCACATAAAAACTTTGATTTTATTTACTTTGCAGATTTAGATGTTTAAGCATATGTCTGCGAAGGAAAATGGATTTTATTGCTTTTAGATTTTGACAAGATGAACTGCTTTTCCTGTTAGATCTTTGGTTCACACGTTTTTTGCAAAGCAGCATTTCTAAGTTGAATATGCTTTAGTTATAATTTTCTCTGATTTTGACAGATTTTCTGACTTTTTTAATAGCAGGAATCTGTTTTTGTAAGTCACATTATTAAAAATATTTCCATGATCTTTTTTCCAAAAAAAAAAAAAAAAGTCTCCCTCTTTCAGGAAACTCAGTGTTGCTCACAAGTTCATTTTTTTCATTTTGAAATTTGTATTATGCAGGACTAATGTTTGTACTTTGTAATGTCCTTATAATGGATATTTATATCGCTCTATTACTTATGTAAACATAACTTTGAATGATACTTGCAATTTCTTAATATTGAGTTTATATTACAGATATATATTTTCATGGTACATTTTATTTGTAAACCTTCCTATTTGGGTGTTATAAGAGTTTTGTCACATACTGAGAAGAGATTGAGAGGTTGCTGAGTATAATTTTCATGCAAGTTTTGCATTAAATCAAGTAATTAGGTCGCTCTCTGTTTTTAGAGGTTTTGATTTAATTTCTGATGTGTTTAGATTTACACGATTTGTCACCAGTCAGTGGGAAATCTGAGAAGAAGGTAATGAAGTTATTAATAAATGTGGTATGTGAAAAATCCAAGATAAGGTCCTTGAGATTGATATCTCTCGTCTTTTTTCAGATGGATGTAAAAAAGATATCTGTTCTAGTCTATATAGTGTTTCCATATGAACCTGTAGGTTCATACCAAGGAGGGTGGAGCCGCAAGTTAATCACTATTGGTTATGAAGAGGTAGTCAACATAATGTTATTGACCTTGGAAGTAGGCCCCTTTTAGAAGGTATAGGCTAGTCATTATACTTGGTGTGAAGGAATCTTTCACATGACCCCTAGGTTTGACTGAGGCTGTATTCACATGTTAACTTGCTGTGTAAGATGTTTTTTCTTCTAATGCCTTCCAGGTATGGTAGGTCAGTGTCATTAGAACTTGCATTTTAACACATACAAAAAGGGAAAATAAGCACTCAAAGTGTGGGTACTTTCTTGACATTAAATTACTTCATGTATGTGGTAGATGACATGCTTAGGGAACATAATGCAATTTTACATAATTTGTTTGTTGAGGCTAAAACAAAGAAGAGCGATGCGATATAGAATGGAGTGCAATCATATTCCAACTACAGCAAACTTCCAGATTCAAAATTGATGATTACATCATCTGTCTTGAGGAATTACCAAGAAATTAGAACCACATGGAGCATTTAGAAGTTGAGTGACTGGATAAAACTAGACCAAAATGTTTCTTATGGTTATGCTGGCCTCATAGTTTTTGCAGCAGAGAAATATGTCTTGTTATGAAGTGTGACAGGGTACGGGGAAAGCTTTAAAATAAAGGAAGTAAACAAAATATGTCATTAAACGGACCTTACATGTGTCTTCAAGAAAGAGGGATTGACTTTATACGCTGATGCAAAACACTAAAAAGGAGTTCTAAGGAAATGTGCATGATAACAACTGACCAAAACTGGGTTGTTGGCAGCATATATGTGAGATACAACAAGTTTATGAAATTTTTGCTATATGAAGCTACAATCACTATTTTAACGATATCCAATCAGCCTGATCAACTGCTGAGGCATTGACTATTTGAGAATGCCATTTGGAAGCTGATAAAGTATATCAGTATCATTTACAACATCTCTTATATAGGATCCCATTGAGTGATGGAAAGATAAAAGAAATCTGGTTCATAGAGCATTGACTCTTATATGCAATGAAATTATACATTTATGCGACCAATTTCATTTGCAAGGTCTCTTGTAGCTGACTGGGAATTCTCGGCAATCAAAACTCTGAGAATATGTCAGGGGACGGGGACAGGCCAGACTACTATTGCCAAAGCAGTCTGTATGTGCAACCTTAAATACCGCTCTTTAATGTTTCATCTTATTGTTTCATGTTCAGTCATTGTTCATGCATTTGTGGTTCACTTGCCATATATATTCAATTTTTCCTCAATGATCCAATTGAATTCTGGTGATGGCACTGATGATTATTTTTGTCGTGCAGTGTGCATGCATAATATTAAGTGGTGTTTTCCTTTGGAACACATTGTTTTAAGGATCTCCTCCAGAAATGCACCGAAACACAATTACTAGAACCATGTATATGATGCCTCAAAACACTGCTGGCTTTTTTTGTATCTTCTGCTACTTACTTTGCACTAATAAGCTGAGGCAAGGATCAAAATACAAACCTGTTTGTCAAATAGAAATGGGTTGTTTCCGTTTTATGGTTAGGTTTGTTATTGATTTGCATATGAAACAAGGATTAAATGGTCGTTTCAGGTGTACATGGTATTGGGATGTCATTCTTTGAACAAACTGTTTTAACAATCTCCTCCAGAGCTTTCATTATTTACCTTTTCTTCTAATATCTACAATGATAGAAAAGATAATTAAGTCTTAGCATATTGACTCTGCTCTGGTTTTCTTCTTGCCTGTGCCACTGCTTTTGCTTTCATTCTTCATACCTGTTAATTTTTACCACAAGGTTTGCCAAAATAAAGAAGTAAAGCTGTCGAGAAATGTAGAATATATATGTGTGTGTGTGTGTATACATATATATGTATAGACACACACACACACACATATGTATGTGTGTTTGTGTGTATGAGATAAGTACCGACCTTTGAGCCAATTACATAAGGCAGATGGCATCCTGCTGATGCTTTCCAGGCTACTTATTTTTAACTGTTCAAGCCATTCTACTCGTAGATCCATACCAAGAGTGAGGGAATACAAAATTTGATTTTGGCTTTAAAAACTGAGACCTTTCAAACGTCATTGGTTCTGTATCATGTTTTGTTTCTATGAAGCTTCATTCTGAGAACTAAAACATAGTTGTCTTTGTAGACATGGAAAAGATGCTTCTTGAGCCAAACTTGGGGACAAGAACTGCAATTATATACACACACACACACACACACACACACATATATATATGTCTGAGATAACTACTGACCCTTGAGCCAATTACATAAGGAAGATGGCATCCTGCTGATGCTTTCCAGGCTACTGCTTTTAAACACACACACACACACACACATATGTCTGAGCTAACTACTGACCCTTGAACCAATTACATACGGCAGATGGCATCCTACTGATGCTTTCCAGGCTTCTGCTTTTAAACTGTTCAAGCCATTCTACTTGTATCTCCATAACCAAAGTGAGGGAATACAAAATTTGAGTTTGGCTGTAAAAACTGAGACCTTTCAAACATCATTGGTTCTGTATCATGTTTTGTTTCTATGAAGCTTCATTCTGAGAACTAAAACATAGTTGTCTTTGTAGATTTGGAAAAGATGCTTCTTGAGCTAAACTTGGGGACAAGAACTGCAATTATTCTCGTGCCTTATAAATCTACTATTGGTTCATTTGATCGGCGTTCATCTCCTCAAGCCAACAGTATGGGAGCTCCAAGCTCTCCACAAAATAGTGAAGTTGGTCCTGGATTTTTTGCAAGAATATTGTCATACATCAATCCCTTCTCCTATTTTGGTGGCAGTTCTGCAAATCAGGAATCCACAACAAGAGACTCTGTTTGGCAATATGGTGAGTTGTTTGTTTCACAAATTTTCATGTCACTTCAACTCTTGTGTATTGTAATCAGCATCTTCATGAGTTAATCTGAATGAAACTATTTTACAGGTCCAAATCTATCTATACAAAATGCATTTAAAGAGGGACAAAATAACACGCACATGCCACAGTCAAATATTCCAGGGAAAGGTCAAAAGGTCGGCAGCAGTAGCAAAGTACAAAAAAGAGGCTGGGGAAGTAATATTCATACACTTAAGCATGATGAAGATGAGACATTCCGTGATCGGAATGCATTCTGGAATGGCAACTCTACTCAGTATGGTGGAGATGACAGTAAGAGAGACTAAAGTCTTTTTTTACCCCCTTTCATACTGCATCAATAGTGGAGTGCAAGCAAAGAATCTTAATCATGCTAGCTTCTTACTCCTATTAGATATACTCTGCTATGGAGGTAATTGATCACCTATTATCAACTTCGTTGACATATGTTTGGCTTGTTCAATACGAGTCTTTAATTCCACAGTTTTGTACACTTTCAAAAAGCTATGTTGTCCATGTCAAACTATTGTCGGGTATATTCAGTCAGGAGTTGCAGGGGCTTAAATTAGAGTGTTCATTCAAGCTTTTTCTTCTAAAAATGCCTATAGTTAATAATTCCTAAAAAATGTCTGGCAAGCACATTTATGTATTTTATGTGAAGAAAAATTTAAGCTATTTACGGCAAGAATTTATATGTCTCATCACAAGTCTTGCATACTTATAATTTGGATTTTTGCTCCTTGTCGCGAAGGTAGTTGTTTTGGAGTAATGTTTATTGAAACAACAATAATTTTGTTTCAGACATATATTTGGTGATCATTCATTTATAAGGGTGTCTGCAATTTTCTTTAGTTGGTCACATTTCCTTGATTCAAAAGGTTTTGTAAAGGAGGCATCTTTTGTATTTGATCTGTTTTTGACGCCATTTATTGAGGAATATGGTGTAATGTTAGTTAGATCCTGCTATTGTTCACTTTTAATGAATGATTTTTATTTGTCTGTCTAAAGTTATTGAATAATTGTACAGTTTACATGGTCAAGTAACATCCCTAAGCTTATGATAAGACTCATATGGTTTTGTCAGTATACTTAAATTTCCAGCTGATTGTAATGTTGTAACATACTTTGTATTGAGATTATTGTGCTATTGATTCTTAGCTTCTTTTTCCAAAGCAAGTTGAGACTAGTGTAGCACAGTAAATGGAAGCCTGGAAACGACGTGGGCTAAACTAATATATCAGGGTAAATGGAAGCCTGGAAAAGATGTGGGGTAAAAAAATTAGTCTATCATAAAACACATTATATGCTTCCTTATGTATAGCTGCCATCATAATTTTAAATTTTTTAGTGAAAAAGGAAAATATTTATAATGTGATGACATTGACAATCCATGAGCCAAAAAGTAGCGAAAACTGGGCCGTACCCTGTAATTTCTAGAAATATAGATAATATAAGTAGAGCATCTTGGTGATGACTTTGACATTTTGATGCTACAAATGAAGAATATCTGCCCTGGAAGCCACATGGAATTCAGTGATGACAGAATTTGTTGTTATTTTCCATGGACCAGCTAGGACTCAAACCTAGGACCTGCCATTTGCATGCTGGGGTGTTCTACCACTGAGCTACCCTCCTTATTTGTGACGGGATTTTAATAGGTTCCTCAGAATGGTTCAGGTGTGGCTCATTTTCTACAACATTTGTTATATAATAACTAATAACTCTCAGTATTTGGACAACAAACGTAACAATGGATTATAAGCAGTTGGTGTAGATGAAACTAGTGCTAGATGCTTTCCATTTGGATGCTTCTTTTGATCTAGTCGCTTCCAAGGGTAGGCATATGTGTGAGAAGTTCTTGCACCAGGGATGCTTGAAACTCATTTATGATTGGAGCTTTCAGGACTGTAATGTGATTATGGTGCGAGTTCCTGGCAATGAGTGTCTCAGTTGATTATTTAAATTACTCAGTCTGTGTTGATCCGAAGATCCTGTCCATTGACATCCTTGTCTGGTCATTAAAGCCCATGACTTATGCTCAATTATTGCTTCTCAGCTTGTGCGATTATGCAAAGACGAATTACTCTGTACAATTTGCAAATATAATTGCTGGCCGAACACTGACAAATATATGTAGAATCTAATTTGAAGTGATATTACATTCGAAGAATTAAATCAGCACAATTCAAAATTCTAACATCACAATCAAACATCAACAAAAGATTCTATATTAAAAGTTATGGCACAAGATTGAAAGTCAAGCGTGGCAGTTCCTTCCTCCTCCATCCAGCCAAGGTTGTATGGTTGAGGGTGAGGTTTTTTTAGTAGGGTAATGGTTCTCACTGGGTTTTGGAAAACTAATTTTTTTTACCTTCCATGGTGGTTGATGCATCGGGCAATCTTGTCCTCAACTGGGCAATGGTGAATTAAGAGTGTTGTCTTTCGAGGAACAATGCATTAGCATTAATTAAAGTTAAGAATCTCGTGTGCAAGGACTTTACCAAACGATAGGCTGCTCGTAGATTCGAGATGTGGCTCTTGGAAGTGGCCCTCCTATAAAATAATGGTTGATTGGTTGTGAGACGAGGAAGTTTGCTTGCTCAGCCTTCCTCCTCTCCTCCTTTGGGATACCCCTTCAAATGCCTCTAAATACATGCCTTAGTAGCCCAACTTAGATATGCTTCTTTGTGCATCTTAGAATTGCTTCTACGACTCTAAAATTCTTATTCATTCAAAAATTTAATCCCACATTGGTTGGTAGGCTTGGTAATAGACCATAATTTGTATGCTAATGGGGTGATGTCATAATTGATGTGGTCCTCCAACTAATATAATGGTTGATTGGTTGCGGGATGAGTATGTTTGCTTGCTCAGCCTTCCCCTCTCCTCCTTTGTGGATTCATAAACCAAAACAAAACCCTTTCAAATATAGTGCATGCTACTACATGCCTACTATGATCCTTCAGTGGAATTGCTTCTACGACTCTAAGATCCTCATTAAAAGGAAACAAAAGGATGGAAACATTTGTAATTGGAATGCCCATTTGTTTAGCAATAGTTGTTTAAGAAATTTTCAATTATTATTATTTTTAGTTAAATAATTCAAAATTAATGTTAAATTTGATCAATATACCTATAAAGACCCAAAATTTAAAGTTGACCAAATTGATGCGCACCTAACCTAATAAAAAATGTTGACATGTTAAAAATTAAACTATTTTTTTCAAAAACATCCTTAAATAAAAAATAAAAAGTGACATTTTGTTTTTATAAAAAATGTAGGATATTTGATTCACCCCCTGGTCTTGATTTGATTCCGATATGTATTGAGTTCATATGCAATTGTGGGTTCTCCTTGGGTTTGTCTGGGAGGTGGGACGACCTAGGTTCATTTGAGTTCTTTGTTGAAGAACCCAGACCCTCTTGGGTGAACTTGTAACAAACTCGGGCCCAACCCATAGGTTTTTGCCATTTTTAAATTTCTTTCTCAAATTTTTGTTTTTAATTGTTTTTCACAATTACGCTGTATGCCACATTCAACAAGTTGCATATGGTGTTTTATCCGATTTCAACAACTTATCATGTCACTTGAGATTTGAACTAGGGGCTTTGCATTGGAAGCCCCCAATACTTAACCACTTGAGCTCATCCCATTTGACCTATTTATTAGTGAATATTTAACTAATTATATCCAATAAAAAAGGGGGGTTTAAAAATCTAAAATTATACACACACACACACACACACACACACACACACATATTTGCTGAGATAACCAGGGTACGCCCCTAGAGCAAAAATTGAAAGAGAAATCGGCCCGAGATTCAAATCCCGTCGGCTAAAAGAGCTCGATTTAGAACCCACCCAGATGGTTAGCAAGGTGCTACTCATTAGGTGGGGATCGAAAACCAGACACATCACAACCATCAGCCATCAGCCAAAAAACAAAAGTTTTTTTATTCATAATACTATATTCTATTACATCACCGGTTTGTACAAAACATGGTTATTAAAAAACCCCCAGGGTTACTAAAAAACCAGAAAGTAGGGCCACTACTTCTGCTCAGTACACCACTAATTACCTATTATCATTCAAGGATTATAAATTCTGCACTTGAAGACAACACGTCCTCTTTGCCACGGGCTTCCAGCACAGTTCTTGCACTATAATTTTCACCACTTTCAACAATCGCATTTCCCGGCTCTTCCTCTTCACTGTCGCAGCACACAGGTGGCTTGAAAATACAATTAGAAGGAAGCCGAGTTCCAAGCCTATCCGCTAGAAAGTTTAGGCTCCTTTGAATCTTCACCATCCCATCCATAATGGCAGGACTATGGCCTGCAGATTCCAGCATAACCAAATGGATGAGGGTCTCTAAGTCCATGTGCTTCTGGTGAAGAGTGAAAGACCCAGCCGCATTCAAAAGCATATTAGCTCTGCTAATTGCCTGACCTGCATCGAAGACATTCCTACGGCCTATGGATTGATTGGGGTCCACCATGAAGGATTTTGAGGACCTTTTCCATTTCTTGCCCTTCTAGCTTATCCACTTTTGCCGCTGCATGCCACATCTTGCAAAGCCATATCCTCATTAGCGGGTTGCAGATTTCCTTATCAATATGGTCAGCGAAATGGTCTACCGCTGCCTCACCCGTCATCCAATCTGAGCATGTAGCCTTACGCCATGCTCTTGTCTTCGGATGCACCCCGTGCTCCACTTTTACTCCTTTTCCTTAATACATAGTAGCCTCCAACAATGGCTTTGCTAATCCTTCTTCGCCCTACTCCCCTTCAAAGAACCACTGTAGTACAAAGAGAAAACCATTTGCGGGCCAAAGCCAACCCACCTCATTTAAGCTTCTCCCTTGGCATGTGTAGGCTCTTCCCACATCCCAATCCACTCGTTGAAATGATAGCCTGGCATAAATGCCTTTCTCTTCGATTATCTCCCTTATGTGAAGCTCTGCCTCATGCCAAGTTCCATTATAAATTTGACACCTTGGTCACATTGCCAAATCATTACCGATACACAAGGCTTGAAAGGAAGAGAAATAAATGGTTAGAGGGCTCCAAATTCTTCATACGCCTATCGCACTATCACAGCCCCGACCGCTTAGTCTTCCCTATCCATATTTCACATCCTAGGTTAGCAATTTTAAAACCTCGTCCAGAAACGGGAGGGCCCATTCCACATAATTCTCCTTATGTTTTTCTCTTAGAGTCACCGCTACGTTAGCACCCGGTCAACCGCCGAGTTACCTTTCCATTTTATATGCCAAAATTCCATTGAATTAAGCAGCCTCGTCATATCCTTTAATTCTTCCAAGATTATCCAGATATTCCATGCCTTGGCTATGCCTGAGATTATCGCATTGAGGATAATTTGGGAGGCACCTTCAACAATCAAATCCTTCCAACTATGATCCACTGCAACCTGGATACCTCTTAGCACTGCCCGAGCTTCTGCCACATTATTTGTCTCCACCCCTAGCTCTTGAAAAAAAATTAATAGAGGCTGGCCATCATTGCCATGGAACACTCTAGCAGCCCTTGCCTTACCGGGATTGCCTTTAAAGGCCAGATCAAAATTAAGCTTTATCTTTCCTTTCTCTAGGGGCCTCCAATGCTGATTTGGCCTCTCTTGTTTCTCTTTGCTACTACCAACCCCCTATTAGGTATAAAATTAAGTATTATTAAATTATATAACTAATGATACTTGTGAGACATGCCTTAACCAATATTTAGTGAGGCAGTAGAATGATTCTATGCCAGAGAAATCAGTTAAATGAAATGCAAGTACAAAATTAGAGCAAAATGAAAACAAAGGACCAAGAGGTATGAAGAAGTTAACGAGATCGATGAGATCAAAATATTTTAGAAATGAAACACCAGCTTCGGAAAGATCAAAATATGTAGGGATAATGCGAAGGAGAAAGATGAAAATTTGACACATTAGTCATAAAGGATTGAAAAAAAAATAAAAATGAAGAGATGGAAAATGGAGAAGTTTTGGAAATCTAATTTCTACGAAAGGAAAAAAAGTGATAAGGATCTATGGGGCATAGAAAATAGAGAAGAAAGGGTAGAATAAACAAAAGCAAATTGATGCCAAAATCAAGCAAAAAGGAGGTAGAGAAAGAGATAAAACAACTGGAATCCCACGAGTGGAAATTAGGTCCAAAGTTCACTAACCTAAAAAGCATTACCAAAAACAGGGTTAGAGGCAAGACGAGGAAGAAAAACCAAGGCAAAAGAGAAATTCCGAGGCACAATAAAAAATTATCAAGCAAAGTCAAAAGAAAGTAAAAGAACCAGACATGAAAATCACAAGTTAGAATATAAGGGACCTCAACGCCCTTGTTAAGAGTTGCCTACTAAGATGGCTGATAGAGGAGGCAAAACCAGACATTATGCCTCTTCAGAAAACCGAGATTGACATGGAAGAATTAATCAGGTTTAAAAACTTGGTATGGAGGACACGTGAGATGGTGAGGCTTGTAGTTGACAGAACAACATGAAGTTTGGCGCCACACTATCGAATCCTATCTAGTTTAAAGGGTCAAGCTAACTTTAGATAAACAGTTCTAGAATATAATATTTAAGGATCTGATTGAAAACTTACAGTTTTTATCATGAAATGTATATGGACCTGTGGAAGCCGTTGAGAAAAAGAAGTACTGGGAAGAAGCAGGAGACACTTAACAAAAGCATAAAGATACAAGTTGGATAGTTGCTGAAGATTTTAATGCATTCTAATCCATTAGAAAGAAGAAAGGAGAAAACCACCCTCTAAGAGATACTATGATAGATATCAAGTTTTTGTGGAACCCAAAGAAGGGCAGTTTACTTGGAGCAGTAGAAGACAAGGAGACAAATTTATAGCATAAAAGTTGTATGGGTTCCTAATAAGTTTGAAATGGTCGGTATTGGGAAAGATGGATTCAAATACTCCCATGAAATCAGGATTAGATCATTGGTCAATATCACTAAGCACTCCAGATGATGAAAAATTAGCAGGTATCCCTTTCAAATACGAGATGATGTTTCTGGGACACAGTTTTTTTGGACAAGCTAAAGGAATGATGGAGAATAGATGTAAGGGAATTAAAACATTATAAATCAACACAAAAGTTGAAGTATGTGAAGAAGACCAAAGAATGGAACAAAACTTTTGGCAATATTTTTAAAAAGAAGGAATATCTGAATAAAGAAATTTAAGTAGTTCATAAAGACATAAGGAAGGGATGAATGAGGCATTGTGGCAGTATGACAAAAAAAATATGGAGGAGTTCCTGAAGGGTTTGAAGAATATAAGAGTATTTTTTGACATAAAATTTGAGAGTAAAGTGGTTGAAGATGGGAGATAGAAGTATAAATTTGTTCCAGCAATCAACAATAGTTAGAAGAAACAATAACAAATTATTAAGCAAACTAAAGACTCTAGAAGAGATCATAGAACGCAGTACGGAGATCGGAAAGTAAGTTGAGAAACATTATTAACTGAAAAACGAGGAGAGACAAAAGGAGCATGAAGATTTCAACATTCCAAACATTCTATCAGAAGAGTAATAAATAATAAATTACAAATGCAAGAAGTGGATCCAAAAGAAGTAAAAAAAAAACAGTGGCATGGTTAGGTGCGCAAAAAGCCTTGGACTGGATGGATATCAAGTAGAATTTTGAATCCATAATTGACTGTGATATTCCAATGAGTGATTCCCCAATCAGGATTTACATTATACCTTGAATTGTTCCCAAGTTCTATGCTACTGAAACAACAATCTAAGACTGCAAAAATGATGCTACTACAACTTGGCTGCTATCTACATCATATATCAATTTTGCAATTGTGTAATGCTCACATACATGCCTACAATATTGTTTATATATCACATTTTATGCTCCTTTTGCGACAACCACCTTGTGGCTATTCTTTATTCCACAAGACCAATACTGCTAGAAAGGGTGATGATTCTTTAACTAATGCGAAATTGTATTCAAATTCTATTTGTTGTTATGAACAAGTACTAGGCTTGTAATCAAATGAATATATTAATTTTATGCTTTCTTATGTGCTTGAGTTAGTGTAGTAGTTGTTGCATGGAATGAAAGCAAGCAAGCAAGCATATGGATCAAATTACACATGAAAGAGAGACAAACACAAGGGATTACCTTAGAGAAACCCAATCTAGGAAAACTTCTCAAGAGTGAATCTATGCTTCTTCATTTCCACTATCATCTTGCAAGTTCATACAAGCCAGTCACTCAATTTGATCCTTCAAATACATTGTAGCTTTTGCTAGCACCTCTGTGATGCTCTCTTGGCTTTCCTTGTTGTGGATTTCTTATTTATTCAACATGATTGATTGTTGTTCTCAGTTGTCAGTCATTGTAGTCATCTTCTTCCTCAAGAACTCAGTAGATCATCCTTGGCTATGCTTGAATATTCGCCAATGCCTTTTCTTGACACCTATGGGTGTATTAATGCTAAGGGATGAGAAAATGAGTTGTGCATATTCTAAAGAACACCCACACAAAGAGACAAAAGAAAGAACAACTTCACTTTTGGATACTCAATTTTACCATTTTGTCTTGTATGGAAGGATTTCATACCTAGCCAAACTCATGTGCGTAATCTTGTTCCATGACGTATGGTTTCCAATGCAGTCAAAATTGTATGCATGTTTTCCTCAGTAGTCGAAATTGTTTGGAGGTTTTCCTCTGTAATTGAAACTGCTATGTAGGACAAATTCTTCAAATGGTGTGGCCCCAGGATATCTGAATCATCTCTAAGCTCCAGTGCACCTCTCCCTTGTTCTGCATTTGAGTCTACATCTCTGGCTTGCTAAATTTTAAATTAACGAGGTTAAAAGCATGTTAAGCTCTTCTTTAGTTTTATTAACTAAAAAGTACATTTGATCACCACATTCAATCAAATTATGATGATTTTCAGCATCCAATTCAGATCACACCTCCCCAATCTGGAGGTTTTTGGTCCCTAACAACACTAAAAATGAGACCAAAAACACTAAAAATGAAAATACGAGGAATTACTTTAAACCATTCAATTAGGATACCTTTTCTTCAATTCTCATGGATTGAAAATGTTCTCTCTTACATTATGTTTTCCCAGACAACTCTGTAAAATCAGATTGGTTCTGGAGTCCACAACTTCTTTACATGTTTTCAAAATGACCTCCTTGCACTCTTAAGTGTCTTGGCCTTTGCATCGCTTGCTGTTGCACTCTTTGGGCTTTGGCTTCGACCCCATGAGGTCAGTAGTGGTCTTCATAGTTAATTCTCTTACCCCCTTTGCTGTAACTTACATGCTCGTAGGCTAGAGTAGTGCTCTGTCTTTGGAGATGCTTGCTTCAACATCTTCCTTCTTGTTCAAATCTTACAGAAGTGATCAAAACATCTTGGTTATGTGAGTGAGTGAAATCACCACATCTTCTACATAGCTGCCCCTATCTTAGGTCTTACAACTCAAACTTTGTATCACACAACAACAAATGCAAATGTACATGAGATAAAATTTCTTCAGTGAAGGTGATGAGTGTGCTAAACTATACATCCATGAAATCAACAGTTTTCTTGTGGAGTGCTACTCACCATGAGTGCTCGTCACACCTTGCTATCAATGACCAAATGTCATGCCATTTCTCTTCCACCAAGAAAAAAAACCCTTTGGTTCATGAACATACTTGTAGATTTCCATCAATGTGTTGTATACAATTACTGCTATGCAAAAATCAATTTGGAAAACCTGCTGCAATCATGCCTTATGTGCATACGACTCAAATTGCTTGCTACAATCTGCCATAAAAGAGTTGTCTAGAATCGGACGTCCAAGACTGGTGAGTGCAGAGCGAACACACACGACTGTTGAATCAAGAAATCTAGAAGAGAGCAAAAACTGAACACAATGTATTCAATAGTGGAGATGAACTGCTTATACAAAGAGAGGAAGTTCACAGCTCTCAACGCTGTCACAACTCACAACTAAGAAGCTCAATGAACCTAGGCTCATTGAATGAAGAATACAAAGGGAGAGAGGTATTTACAGGTTAGAGAGATAGTGAAACCCCACATTTTAGTGAATGTGGTACTAATCTCCCTAAATGACCTCTAGAGCCCTAAGCAAGTTAATGTAGCCATGTAGCCAAAACTCGTAGGAAAAAGACCTACACCAACACTCGCCCATAAGCACAGCTTAGGTAGTCGAAGATCCAAAAAATTCAAAAAATGGGTCCCGACAACAAGCCTGATGAGGTATGCATGTACAATGCAATTTCTCATAAAGTAGAGAAAAGGAGAAAACCCAGTGGGAAAAACTCCCCCCCAAAAGAGAGAAAATAAGAAGAGGAGACTAAAAGACCCCTTAGAAGAAGATGCTGAAGCAATCAGTACTCCAAGTATAGCTCGCAAAATGACGAAGGTCGATGATGAGATCTTCTGCTTGAAGACAGTAAAAGCTCCCTCCGCATCGAACAATGTTTCTTCCCTTTGGCAAAGGAAGAACCCGATGTGTGTACTGAAAGTCTGCCCATTCCACAATGGAAGATGAAGGCAGTAGTAAGAAGATCTTTGAATGTGGTCCAAATCGTATCTGTGGCATATGTGTGGCAAGAATGTGCACAAAATTTGAAAGTAATACCACTGAAGTGAACCAGTCAGAGGAATGACATGGAACATTCATTGAAAGAATGTCCATGTGAAGAGTGGAGCATGACTCACCAACTGAAGAAAGCAAGTCCATAGGAAGAGATGAGTCATCGATGCTCACAATAGGTGTACTCATACTAGAAATAGTAGACTCTTCCGAAGTACAATGCTGTGAAGGCTCTGGAAGAGCAATAATCAGCACAGGGACGGATGTAGAATCTACAATAGGACAACTGAGGTCTAGCAAAATCTTGCCCTGTAGTGGGGGCTCGACACAAGGAAGAACACTATCCACCATGGATGTGTCATCACAGGGAATAAAAATAGGTGAGAGTACAACTGTCTTAGAAGAGACGATAGGTAGTGGAGGAGGTGTGATGTAAGTCTCAGTTGGATCTCTGAAAAGACTCTAAAGAGTGCTCCAAACAGTGGAGGGGCACTTTGTGTGCTCCACATGGTGGTGTAGATCCCATGAAACATACAAGTGATCATAGACACAATCACAAGAGTTGGCCCAGTCATTTTACTGCCCTGAGTCAATAGGAGCAGGAATTTGTCCATATAAGAATGGAATAAGTACCTGTTCTTTGAGTGAACGTTTCATGTACATACGCCATGAAACATAGTTAGTCTTACCAAGAACCATTGGTGTATACTCAACTTTCCTCATCAATAGGTATCTCTCAAGTGGAGTCGACATGACCGATAGAAGACACCAAGGAAGTGCACAACTACACAAAATACTCTGCAATGAATCCTTGAAGCACGTTCATGAATAGGACGTCGGACATAGCCGATAATGCATCCATGGAGAAGTAAATGTGTGAACTAGTCAGGTACCCCCCCAAATTTTGGCACTTTATAACTTTAATGCATTTTACAATGCAAATGGGATAGATACATGAGAAATTAAAAAATACACACTTTTGCAAAAGATGATACTCATTTTTGAGTTACCGTTTGCAAGATATTAATCAAACAATTTTTCGTAAATAGCATATTTTTAATAAAAATGGCACTCAATAATTAAAATAGTGCCCTTAGGTGAGGTGAAAGGTCCCTTCCAACCACTCGTTGGAGCCAAAATTTCACCACGGACTTGAAAAAGTCAACGGAAGTGGAAAAAAGTTTATCTGGCTACCTCGGTATGCGTGAAAGCAAAGTTGACTCTCTTTTAAGAAAATTACAGTTAATGAAAGCAAAATATAAGTTTCCACCTGTAAAAAAGGAAGAAGGTGGATTACAGTTGTCTGTCACCTAGCAAGTGGATGAGTAAGCAAGTCAAGTTGTTTGTCTCCTTTGTCAGCGCTTCTGTTCTGCAAGTTCCAACGCGCATTCTCTCTCATAAGTGCTTCACTTCCAACGCCAAACCCAACTTAGCACAGATCTTGATCAAATCAGATCCGGTTTCTTTTGTAAAGCGTTTTAAATTTGTAGAAGCACGCTGGGTGTTTCTTAGACATCAAAAAAAAGTTGCAAGGAAAGAGAGCATGCTGAGTGAAAGAACAGGAAATAAAAAGAGAAAACATATAGATTTCAATGCCTTGGTTCTCCCTTTCCAACGCATATCTGCAGGTCTCCAACTTCTCCAGTGCCAAGATCAAAAGCAGATAGAAAAAGGCCTGGGAAGGAGAATTCAACGAGAAGGTAAAGACCAGACTCCAAATGCCTCTCCTTCAATAGTTCAACGCCATTTTCAGGTTAAGATTGTAAACCCTGTAGATGTTTTCTCCTTCCAATGCCTTAGTAGATCAGGCTGAAACGTCTCTCTACCGCAGATCTGCACTCAGTTTTCCTTCAAAATAGATCCGGCAAGGAAACCAATGCTCTTCCACATCTGCAACAGGTGAATTTTGCTCATAAAATTTGCATTGCAGGTCTGAAAAAAAGGAGGAAGAAAGCTGGAAAAGAGACGCCAAAGCATAGAAATTTAGTTGTCTACAGAATAGTCTAATGCCTTAGACCACACCAAAGCCACGTCCTAGCATAGCCACGTCTGCATATCTGATGATGCCTTAGCTGCAAGTCAATTTTGAAATGCCATGATATAGATCTCTAATGCTTTTTTTGTTGGAAAACAAACAATAGATTTTGTTCTAATTTTCCAATGCCAAGGCGAAAAGAAATGGATTAGATCAAAATGCCTCAGCCAGATGTAGAGTTCTAATGCCTAGATCTAGATGCCACTTGCAGTAAAAAGATGTTAAAACAACAAAATATGATGCCAGGGTTGATCAATACAGAGTGTCTCTCCTTGCCCAGATCCTTCTATGCCACAACAAATGATGCCAGAGTGCAGGTTTGGAGAAAAGTGAAGATCAGATCACAAAGGATTAGATCACAACATAGCTATTCCAATGCCAAGGCCACACAACAAATGATGCCAAAGCTGTATTTCAACGCTTGCTTGGCTGCAAAGTGGAATGCCTAGCTTAGAAATCAACACTTCACTCCTCCATGCACCATAAAACACTGTTCCTCCTTAGATCCAATGTTTAGGCAAGCAAGTCAAGCTTAAAAAACATACTGCAACCAAAACAGACAATAGTCTCCTTCCAATGCAAATTGGATCCTCCCAGATCTGAAGCAAACAAGGAGAAAAATCCAATGTAGTAGTTTGCTTGGATTTTGCAGAAAAAGACCCCTACAATTTTTTTCGGTCGCTTAGGCGATCAAGGGATTTTAACAAATCCTGAGGTTTTTGAGATTTTTAATTCAAAACAACCTCGAAATTTCATAAACCTAAAAAATTGCTGGAATTGACATAGAATACAAGACAAAAAACTACTCAAGATTTCAATAATGATCAACAGAAAATAACGATGTTCGATACAAGATATCCATAACTCTGATACTATAAAAGAGTTGTCTATAATCGGACGTCCAAGACCGGTGAATGTAGAGCGAACACACACAACTGTTGAATCAAGAAATCTAGAAGAGAGCAGAAACTGAACACAATGTATTCAATAGTGGAGATGAACTGCTTATACAAAGAGATGAAGTTCACGGCTCTCACATCTCTCAAAGTTGTCACTACTCACAACTAAGAAGCTCAATGAATCTAGGCTCATTGAATGAAGAATACAAAGGGAGAGGTATTTATAGGTGAGAGAGATAGTGAAACCCCACATTCTAGTGAATGTGGCACTAATCTTCCTAAATGACCTTTAGAGCCCTAAGCAAGCTAATGTAGCCATGTAGCGAAAACCCGTAGGAAAAACGCATACACCAACATGCCACATCTATTACAGCGTCTTTTGTTGCAAATTGATTTCAGACCAAGTCGAATCTATTGTACAAGTTCTTAACAAGCCAAACCCGTCATGCATGAGTGATTTCTGTCTTTGAGGTTCTTGTGGTCTCTGTTAACTTTCTTATTTTTGCCACTGCCCGGCTCCTTCATGACTACTTGTCCAACATGTGGTGAGAACAATCATGCAATTTCATATGAACATGATAGTGTGAAAATAACTAGAAGTGATACAAGTTACAACCTTCCAATGCCCTTGAATCTACTTGATGGCTGCTCCATACTAACCTTGATGAGTGCAATGCCTCCCTACTTGTCCATATAAGTGGAGTTAGTTCTATGATTCAATCAGCAAGTGGAACCATAATGCAATTTTCGGGGTGCTTCTTGAGGTCTACTCAATGGGAGTGCTGCAAATCAACTTCTTATCTATGCAAATATTCTATTCAAGACTAAAAGAATGACTTCTTACCATTACATAATTGCAATGATGAATAGGAGACAACCATGGGCTTCTCCCTCTTGATGGATTTTTCTTTGGAGAGTTTTTCTTCTTCTCACACTACCTATATCATGTAGGCACTAGAACAATTTCATTCTCATTGTAGATGCCGCCTCCTCCTTGAGAGTTCCTTTACAATTCTCTAGAGACCTCTTATCCATTAGATTTCACAAAATTGTGATGCCATTACCTTGCTTGGGTTGATTTTGTTGGGAATGGCTTGAGCTCCTTGTCTTATCAAAGTTGACTAGCTTCAATTATTTTGGAGTACACCAACTTCTTTGCCACCAAAGTACCCCAATTCTGCATATTGAGGCCATTCCTTGACTATTATTTCCAAGTCCTTTTCCATCATAACCCATATTGATTAACAATTTGGAGCGAATTCCATTAGTATGCTTCTCAAAGCTACCAAATGACTCATTCAACACTTGATTAGGGAAAAAAACGCATGGTGGAGTGCATACTATGCATACATTAGTCATGGTCTGTGCATTTTTGGCAGAGGTTGGTCTTCTTTACATGTCAGTATTTTTTCTTCTCGTCACACTACCATCATATTATTAAAACATTGCCAACATCTTTTCTTTTGCCACCAATTCGTGTTGCAACACTTCCATGAAGCGACCACGACATGCCAATGTCACTTGCAGCTCTTGATTCTCTATATTGAAGTGCTGCACCATCTTTTCTTAGCTCTTTATTCTCCATTTGAATTTGTTGATCCATTTCTTCAAAATCTTTTCTCATAACTTGACCTTGCAAACCAAAATCATGCACTTTCCATTTATCAAATATAGAAACAAATACACACTAATATCCGAAATGTGTTAGCAAACCCCTCACTAGGCACAAGGAATCCATGTTCTGATACCATACAATTCGTAATCAACTTGGATATTTCAATGAACAATTCACAATGATAGAGTTACATTTCCTTTTGTTGTTCCCAAGTTCAATGCTATAAGAACAACTAGAGGGTGCAAAAATGATGCCACTACAACTTTTTGGCTGCCATAGACATCATTCATCAATTATGCCATTGTGTACATTCTCACATACATGCCTACTGTTGACAATTCTTCCACAGGGCAGATTGTCTCTTGCCGTTTGGAAAATTCGCATCTCCATCCAAGGAAAGAAAGAGATCATTAGGAAGAATACATTGTTTTTCTTTGGTAAGGGGCCTTTGCTACAATAGGAAAATCCTGAAGGAATGGTTTATCAAAAGATTTTGGAGAGGTGCTGAGGACAATTTGTCCGAAGGAAATAACAAAGGGAGTCTATAAGACAAAGGAAGTAATTCCTTCGGACTTTTTGTCCGAAGGAATACTTCGGAGAATCCAAAAGTCCACCCAAACAAGCAAGGAAAAGCCAAGACCCTTCGGAAGGGTCATTTTCAACAATCTCGAAGGGCACCTACCCTTTGGGAAGGTACAGGGGCAAATTCAAAACCTTTGCAAAAAGCTCGGGTGCCCTGCATTTTTTCCGAAGGGCACAGAAGGAGAGCCACGAGCCCTTGCGAAGGGCACTTGGTCGGTGACAGGACCACTGTGACTTTCCCGAAGGGCACATTTCGAAGGTAAAGGCAAAGGAAGAACAAAGGAAACCTTTGGGCTTTTTGTCTGAAGGAATTTCTTCGGACAAAAGTCTTTAGAAATTCGGAGAAATAAACAAGGGAATGGTTCAAGCAAAAGGCCGAAGCAATCTTTTGGGTATTTTGCCCAAAAGAAAAGAGAGAACAAAGTGGTCAAGCTTTGGACTTTTTGTTCGAAGACGAATGCAGAGGAAAATAAAGGGGTAAGACAGAAGTCTGAAAGAATTCTTTCGGGAGATTTATCCGAATAAAAGAAAGACACATGGTTTCCTTCGGATTTTTTGTCCGAAGGAAATGGACAGAAACGACTTGGAAGGATGTTTAAAGTCCGAAGAAGAATTTCGAAGGCCAAAGGAAGGGACCAAGGTAATTCTTGCGGACATTTTGTCCGCGGGAAAATGACTTAACAAGAAACAAGGCAGTCAAAAAAGGCAAAGCTGAAGGATTCATTCCTTCAGGCTTTTTGTCCGAAGGAATTCCTTCGGACAAAAACCCTGAAGAAATTCGGAGAAATGGCCGCGCAAAAAGCCCGAGAAAATAAACCCGACAAGAAGAGAAGAAATAAAGGCCGAAGGAAAGGTGGGAGCCATAAGTCCGAGGGATCATTCGGAAAAGTTGCCATAGGAAAGTTCGAAGATAGGGCCGAGGAAATAAACTCGAGGCAAAATGAAACCAAAAGCATAAATTCCAAAGGAAATCCAAAGCTTCGAAAAAGTTGAAACAAGACCAAACGGAGGAAATATACACTGATAATCCAAATACAGAATCCCGTCAGAAATAGACATGAACAGGCAGACCAGAGTAGGGTAAAATACATGCAAGCAAGGGCTATTTTCGAACACCGGTCAAAGCTTCAGTTGACTGGTTGTCGAAGCCCTGCTCATCTCCGAATCAACTCATGCATCCGAAGGTCCAACTCAGCGTCAATTGGAGTTCTAAATTCGAACGTTGAGTTGATTGTTCTTGATTTAGAGTTGACTAATTGTTAAACGCCACATCTACCAGGGGTTTCCCATGCAAAGGAGAATGATCTCTTCGTCCAACACAACGTATCAAACGGCCAACTCAGCGTTTCAACGTTCCAATTCGGCATCAAGCAGCTCACGTAGAGTTCTAAAATTGACGATTTTCATGCAAAGAGAGGTGGGCGGTTCAAAACAAAGACAAGTTCACTTCCTCAAGCGCAAGAAGCTTCATGCAAAGACGAAAGAAAACATATTTTATTGAAAGGCCAAGTCAGCCTTGAGTTAACCGAAGTAAATCCTTCTCTTCAATTTTTTCAACGCCAATCTTTGGCTTTTGTAATTCTCTATATAATGGCTTTCAACTTTGATTAAAGACATCATCCATCTCTTGGCTAGACCAGACTTTGCGATTGGTGAGTTGTGTAACCTTTTCAATCAATAGAAGGATTGTACTTTCAGATTTCAAGCGTTGGCATAGTGTATATTCATTTAGCAATTTGCATAAGTGGTAGATTTCTCTCCCTTCCCAAATTCTGATTCGTACCTAGTTGCTAGATTATCTTTATGCAGGTCATGTCAAGTGTTCTTTATGTCTTTTGCTGAAGCTATAAGTGGATGTTAGGTGGTTGCAAAGTGTCTTGTATCAGACCTCTCTCCATCGTTTTCCCTCATGTTTTGGTCATTGGATCAAACCTCTTCGTGAAATATTTATGCATAAGTGATTGATTGAAATCGAAGGTCTTCCTTTTCCCTTGTTTGATCAGTGTTCAAGGTTCCAAGTTGAGTGGATCAATCATTTGGTGTATCACCGTCATTACGTAGGATTTCCCCTTAAAGTTTCCTTCTCCCTTGGTAGTCCGCAGCATAGAGTAGAGATCCTCATTGATACATCATACATGAACCAACTTTTTCTGGAGGTTCTTCTCACCATTGAGGCACCCACCCTCGTGAGAAGATCCCATTGTTTCAGCCGGATAAAGGACTGGCCATTTCATGCACGTCTTCGATTCAGGGCGCAGCTCCAGGTTGACAACACCTACATCGCCTAATATATCAGATTTTGTACTCCTAAGCTACTATATACATGTGGCTCTTCTTTATTTCACAAATCTACTAGTGCAAACAAGAGGGTGATGATTCTTTAACTTAGTTGAGATTGATTTCAACTTCTATTCATTGTTATGAACAAGTACCATGCTTGTAATCAGCTGAATATATGAATTAAGTGTTTTTTTTAAGTGGTTAAAATAGTGTAGTAGTTGCATGCAATGAAACTAAGCAAACATATAAATAAATAAAAAACATGATGAGAGATAAACACAAGGATTTACCTTGGACAAATCCAATGTAGGAAAATTACAAATCAGTGAAGTTATGCGTCCTCATCTCCATCATCGTCTCTCAAGTTCTTACAATCTAATTGCTCTATTTGAGCCCTCAAATGCATTGTTGCTTTTGTTAGCACGTTTATAATGCTTCCCTTGCCTTGGTGTGGATTACTCACTCAACATGCTTGTCTACTACTCTTAGCTGTTGCGATCATCTTCTACCTTGAACTCTCGTAGATCATGCTTGGCTATGCTTGAATCTTCTCCCATGCCTTTTTTTTGACCCTATGGGGTATATTGAAGGGATGAGAAAACGAGTTGTGCATAGGATGTGAACGTCTCCCACACGAAGAGATGGAAAAAGAATTGATTCGACTTCCCTTTGGACAATTGGTTATGCTATTTTGTCTTGTATGGAACAATTTTGTAACCAACCATACTTATCTAGGTAACCATGTTCCATGATGTACAATTTCCTTTGTTGGTGAAACTGTGTACGTTTTCCTCTATAGTCAAAATTGTTTGCACGTTTTCCTCTATTCTAGTCTTGATCCCAAAAATTCAGGGTGTTGAATTTTTCCATGCTTTAAGACCAATTTATTTATATAATATAATTTCTAAGATTTTGAAGAAGTCATGACAAATGACATCAAAAAATTATTGACAGAGAATGAAAAAAGTATTACACACGATCATTAAAAAAGAACAAGGAAGTTATGTGGCAAGGGGATATATATTAAATGCACTTTGTTAGCGCATGAAACTATTCATTCAATCCAAAAAAGTAGGAAAACGTGAAAGCTGATAAATCTAAACACGAATAAAATGTGTAAGAGTAAATTGAGAATATTTTTTCACAGTACTGAAGAAGTTTGCCATTGCACAAGATTCGGTGACATGGGTTGAAAGCTGGAAATGTACTTGCACATTTTGTCGTTTTTACTAACTTGCATCTTGGATATTTTCAACCATCAAGGGGCTTAAGGCAAGGATATCTACTCATTCCGTGTCTATTTATTATAGTGATAGAAGTTTTCGGAAGAAGATGAGGAGGAACAAGAATGAAACAAGGAAAAAAAATCTAACCAAACTAAGAATAAACAAGAGGTACCAACCACAACAACAAAATCTTGTTATTTTCCGGTCAAATTTTAATTCTGTGCACATTTTCTCAGCCTTCCTTTCATCTAGGGATCTTTTGATCATAAATTGTGTTTTACTTTTGGTATCTATATTTTCTTGCAAATTTTTTAGTACCACTAAGTTTCCAGCTGAAAAAAAAATCAAATTAAAAGAAGACTTAACATGTAATTTCAGTTAAAAACATTGAAACACTTGTTTATCTTTTTTATTAAATATAGTTAGTTGATAGAAATAATATATATTTAATTTTAGTTAAAACAAAGAAACACCCTCTTTTGTATTTTTATTGAATATAATTAGTTGAATATTTAATAATATAATTATTAAAAAAGAAACAATTAAATATTAAACATAAGATTTGTCTGAATTTTTAATTAAAAATATTAAAATTAGTTATTTTGTTTACTTTGAAGATACTTTAAAAAAGTAAACACGCTCTAATATTTAGCATTACATGTTATTGGTAAAAAGGCTTTTTATAGGGACCCAACCCTAATACAAGAAACAAACAGACATGCCATAAACCCAAATATAATAATGAAGTCTGTCAAACAAAAACAACGCCCAGAGAACCAATAGCAACTACGCAGCCACTACACAACCAAAAAACAGGCAACAACAGAAAGAAACAACCAAACTCGGGTCCATCATATTCTTCAACACCAATTCCATATGATATATCCCTTTAATTTCCATGCCCCTTTACTTTTTCTGAACGATATCTTTCACCTTTTTTTGCACGAATTGGTCGAATCCGCATTCTTTATCCTCCCCTTGAGTCCATACTTTAAACCATCAAGTACTATTTTGACAGTTGTCAACAATTGTGTTGTTGAACTAAACCAGATTACCTATTTTCGTCTTGACCATACCATTGTCCCTCTCCAGATTAGCACGTTTTTTCCTCCAAACTCTTGATAACCAATACTGCTCCCTTCGAATATTGTTTTTGACAAAAACTCTCACAATGCATTCTCAAGCTTTTTTATGAGTATCTGATCCTTCATAAACCACCTGAGAATGCCTTAAATTTTAACCTGTTAATAAATTTTTAAGATGTTCATTAATTTTAATAAGTTAGGTATGTATGAATATGACTAACTTTAAATTTTAGGTTTTTATAGATGTAAGTTATAAAAAATATTTTTGAATTATTTAATTTAAAAAAAAGTGAAATGGATTATTGGGAGGGGGAAGATGTAAGTTGTCGGTGCCAAGCAAACAACTCATTTGAAAGGGTGTTCCATGGAACCATTTGATGTGCTGCTTTGATGGTATCTTGTCCTAATTGCCCCCATTTGGGTAGCTTTAGACTTCTCAAAATTAGGTAAAAACTCTTTGAATATTTACAAAATCTATCAGTAAATTTAATCTTGCAATTCTAGAAATATAAATTTACTATATACTTCATTAAAATTTTCATTTTTTTAGAAAATTTCTATCTAATATTGTTGAAAAATATTTAGCTATCCAATGGAGTCATAATATTAATGAATATTTACAAAATCTATCAGTAAATTTAATCTTGCAATTCTAGAAATATAAATTTACTATATACTTCATTAAAATTTTCATTTTTTTAGAAAATTTCCATCTAATAAGGTTGAAAAATATTTAGCTGTCCAATGGAGTCATAATATTAATGAATATTTACAAAATCTATCAGTAAATTTAATCTTGCAATTCTAGAAATATAAATTTACTATATACTTCATTAAAATTTTCATTTTTTTAGAAAATTTCCATCTAATAATGTTGAAAAATATTTAGCTATCCAATGGAGTCATAATATTAATGGTGATAAGGAGCACATAAATTTTATTAAGATAGTAGTTCCAATTATATGATCAATTTTAAATACATTTGTGATTTTATTAAAGGAAAGATAAGTCTCCAAGGTTTCTTCAAATTATGTTGAAAGTAAATGAAGTTTTTTTAAGTGCTTAATAAATAAGATTTAATTAATGTAACTTAAAAAAAATTTAAAGGTGGAACAATATTATTAATTTTATCTTGTAATTATTAAAAATATATATTATGTAATGATTAATTATGGAGGTGTAGACATTTAAAAAAGTCCCTTGATCATTATTAACATTGTTTTATAAATGTTGGCGTATTAGTTTATGTATGGGTAATTTGGTCCAAATTGGAGGACATTGGTCCTCTTATCGACTTTCAACTTTTCAAAATTTCATCCCCTATATTATCTTAAGATTACTTTGTTCTTTAGGCCCTCTTTAAGTCGGGTGCACTCATCTTATTTCTCTTTTTAAGGTCCTAGATATTGGATGTCAGCTTTGGTGTCAATATTGTTGACTCTGAATTTAAAATACCTTATAGATAGACAAGGATGTGGTTTATTTAATCGAGGAATCAATAAGCAAGCACTTTTTATTTTCTAGCAAGCATTCTATCGTGGAACACTTTTGGTGCACATATTGTAGTAATTTCTAATATGCAATTTATATTTATCACCATCTTGTTCCAACATAAGGGCTCTCACTATTAGTGGGCTAGCTAATTCACACTAGTCACCCAAACCCTAGTATGAGCCCTCAATTTTGTTTTCCTTACCAAATCAGAGGGTATTGGTCATTTTATCGACTTTCAACTTTCTAAAATCCTCATCTAATGACTTATCTTGGGATTATCCTATTCTTTAGACCCCCTCTAAGTCAGGGGCACCCATCTCTCAATTTCCCCTTTTAAGTGTTGTTTGTTTAAACGAGGTATCAATAAACAAACACTTCTCATCTTTTAACAAGCATTCTATTGTGGAGCAATTTTGGTGCACATGTTGGAGTTATTTCTATTATACAATTTTTATTTATTGACATCTTGTTCCAATATAAGGGCTATCACTATTAGTGGGCTAGTTAATTCACACTTGCCACCCAAACATTGATGCAAGTCCCCAATTTTGTTTTCCTTGGCACTCTAGGTCTGGTAGATCTATTTCATTACATGATGAAAGAATTCACAATGCACAAAATTAGGGCAAGGAAGTGAAGGGCAGAAGAAGGTGACCAACCCCCCCAAAAAATTAAATAAATTCAGTCGACAATTCCCTGCCATGAACATTTATATGGTTTTGACAATATGTCATGAGAATTTGGATGTTCTAGCAACTTGTTCAGAGCAATTTTAGATTTTCAGCCGATCTTTTTTTGTGGTAATGGTTGCTCGTTCCTAGGTTCATATTATGAAGATAGATTCATGACAAAGTATTGACGAGATGAGGGCCTTCGATTTTCCCTATTTATTTACATATTCGAGTGTTGTAATTGATTGGGCATTATTTGTTGTATTTGCATGTATCACGAATGCTTCGTAAGAGACTTCATTTATCATATTACATTTTGGTGATCCCGACTGTCTTATACCCCTTAGGTTTAATTGTTCTGCATACTCTTAAATTTGAATTTTTAGCTTGGTTAAATATTTAAATTGCTTGACCTCAAACCCATGTCATTTCTAATTTCTGAATATTCTTAATACCTTCATTTAGATTCATGTTTAGTGTGTATGTTTTCATGTTTAATTCCAATTGATGCCAACAAAATTGAATAGATATGTTATTCCACTTAGAAGAAATGTTAAGATTAGTTAAAAACAAAATTCATATTGTTGAAAAACCTATGATTAGATCTATAAGCTAGGACTATAAAATGAAATTGAATCTAAAAATGTGTCTAATACTTCTAAAATGCATTTGAAAAATAATGCACATGTTAATGATGATATTCCTTCTATTAGTGACATACCCTTTGATGTGGATAATGGATAATTGAGTGCCATAGCAAATGGTAATGTTGAGAGTAGTCAACCATCCACATCCCAAGATGCCTCTAATGAACCTCGAAGTGCCTAATTTAAGAAAATTTATAATAGATAATCAACAAGAGTTTGCAAGTATAGGGAACGTCTTAAAAGAAGTTGCATGTGAAGGTTTAGCCATTTCCCAATCATCTCAAAATTATACAATTACCCCAATTTCTCGAAACTCTCCAATCTCTCAAAATCCTTCGATTTAGTTAGTTTTTCAACATCCTCCATTTTATTCATTTTCTCATAATCCTTATAAAATTCCACCAATTTCCCAACATTCTTTTATTCCACCTAACAAATATCACAACATTCATTCTCAACATCAATTGCAATCCTCTTTGCCACCAGTATCTAACATAACTTATGCCACTTCTCAACCTATTCCTCCTACTTCATATTGATCCCTATCTAATAATTTTAAAATGGCTACCACGATGCATGCTTCAAAATAGAGAAACTCAAATCAAAGCCCTTACTTGAGGAATGCAAAAGTCAAGTAAGAGGCCCACTTCTTATGATATTCTCCTCAACCTTTGAAATCATGAAATTCTTTATCATCCTTAGAATCAAGAAGTGAGAAACCAAGGCTAGTATTCAAAGCAAGGAATAATAAATTGCAAGTTTGTAGATCCATTTAAAAACAATGTACATGGTCTCAAAAGTAAAACTAATAGGCCCCAAAGAATCAATGAGATATGATAGTGATAACTCTACATGGACTAACATAGATGAGGAAGACATCTTCGGGGATCATCATCACTAAAATATTGGGCACCCCAAAATTATGTTCTTTTGTCTACATTGTCTCCTAACTCTTTTGGATCAACTTGTGTTACTTATAACTTTTGATTACATACTTATGATTGTTTCCTAATTCTGCTTTATTTCCTTGTTTATATAATGTTTCCAATATTGTTTCATTTCTTACTAATTTAAAAGGATTCTTTATAATCTAGCAGCCAGCTGTGGCATACCTTTCTTGTTACCCAATTTTAATTCATTATTTGATTCTTTTCCAATATGGTTGATTTATTTTTTTATCCCTCATGTCCTCCTGTGATATCTTAATTCATATGCTTGTTTCAATTATACTCATGTTTAGGTGATGTTCCTCTTTATGTGCATCACATTTTTTTCAAGTGTTTTGTCTTGTGTTTATGAATTTCATTTTTTGCGATGTTATTTTTTATTTATGAATGCCTCACTTAGTGTTTTCTTCTTCCTCTTTTTTCCTTTTGATTTTCTTTGCTTTCTTAAAAGTACACAACATTCTAAATGATTTTAAATGCTTCATGATTTATCACCTCTTTGATATGAATTTAATTTTACATTATGCTTTAACATGAAATAAAAATTCTGCTTTGAGATGCTTTGCTATTAGTTGCTCTGATTTTATTTCACATACTATAAGGTCAATTCCTTACTTTAACTTAAATGATGTTATATTTGTCTAATTTGTGTATATTCTAAAAATATACCTCACACTTTCACATTTATGTCACATACATGCAAATCGATAAAGGCTCGAGTTCATTTATTTTTTATATATGGTATTGATAGGATTAGAAAGATGCTTTGGTCTTTGTTTTAAGTATGGCATATTTGGTATGAAAATCCAATAAGTGGTGATGAACTGAAGACAAGGCATAGTTGTTGATCCAAACTGGGGGACTAAGCCTAACTAGTACTCTTATCCATCTATTCATTAATTGTAAGGCGTAAGTGGAAGCAATGAACCTAATGACGAGACATCCCTTCACTCCAATGGTAACACCACCCTCTAGATATATGTGATATGACCCCACTAACTACAGAGATCCAATACTCCAACAAAATGAGGAGAATGCCGACAACTATCTATCCCCTCCCCTAGTCGGTTATTGACCAACTCTACTTATGGGGTTTGGTCCCACTGTAGCGAGGTGGAAAAGGATGACTATTATATTAGAGTTATGTTACTTTATAATCCATGTAGGTCACAAACCACTAATTTAAATAAGGGCTTCGTTATTGATATCACTTAGAACTAGAATGAGAACTATTTTATTATGCTTATATACTTGCCCTATTTCCATGTTACTTATCATGCTCACCATGCTTTCCATATTTCCATGTTACTTATCATGCTCATTGCGCTAATATGCTTGCTATATTGGTCATTGTGATGATAAGGCTTGCTATGTTGCCATGTTACTTACCATGTATCATTCTTGTTTCCCTGATGTATTTATGTGCTTATGTCATATCCTTATGTCCCTGATGTACTTATGTACCTAATGTGCTTATGTGCATGCTACAATGCTTATCATGTCCATGATTTTTGTGTGTTTTTTAATCTTGCCATGATCCATTTCATGCAAATCTTGTGTTGTCATGATTCTTATCATGTATATGAATTGAGGAAAAATATTTTTTCTTGCTCATGCTCCTCATTGTTATATCTTTGTCGATTAATGACTTAGGATTATAACAAATCTAATGATTTCTGTTATAATTGATATATCTTGTGGCCATATGGGGAGAAATATATTAGTGCACGTTCTCAAATGTTGCATCTTTGTGTACCATGGTATTCATTGCACTATTACATGACTTGTAATTAGTGCCACAAATAGGGTCGTATTCACATTGAAATCAATTGTATTTGATGTTTTTTATAGTAAAAATTTGAGGAATTTGTGTCATTAGTGGCGCAAAAGTGAAGCAAATAATAATTTTTAGTTGTGCGATCTTTGCACCTCATTTACGTGACATTAGTGCCATCTTTGTGCCACTCCTAACCAGTGCAAAAATGGAATAAACTTGCCATAAATATAATTCTAAATAATTAAAAAAAAATAAAATATAATTATTTGTAATTACAAATAATTATATTATACATATTTTTAATTATTTATAAGTATATTACATATAAATAAAGTGTATCTATATTTTTTATACATTATCCTATATAATAATATATATTATATTATTGTACATTATATCTATTATTTAATATTTAATATTTAGAATATATATAAATTTATGATATTGATGTCAAATGAAAAATTAAAATATCCAAATGTTATAATTGATTAATCAAAGAATTAGGCAATATTTAAGTTTATTTTTTTTAATATAAAATTGTTTCTGAGGGAGTAATTAAAAGTTTCTTCCAAATTACAAAACAAATAAATATAAAACTAAATATTAAATGTCCTCGATCATTATCCTCGTCATACGAAGAACAATCCCACTCATCCTCCTCTCTGATGATCGCTGATCTTTGGACTTGCAAATACATAATGATAAAATTATTTATATTGTTTTAATTTATAATATACATAATTCACAGCTAATTAAACACGTCTTATTGATAAAAATTCATTTTCATGGGCCCACTCGTTGAAGGCAGGCGTGTTCCATCCCATGTTTTGTAACATTGTGCACACTTCCTTTGTTACACAATTGTCATAAAACACTTCTTATAAAAACAATTATATGATAAAATTGGATATAATAATAATTTATATAAAATAAATTATACAAAAAAAAAAAAACATAACTATACAATAACTTATATTGAACTTGATAATTTGTCAACGAGCTAATCTACATTTTGTCACACCAAGTGATGAGTCACCTATTACCTTTTTTACACTCTCGCTTTGTAACCCTTTAGCTGGTTACTTTTATTCTCTAGGTTAATTTAAATATTTTTAAAATATATATATATTTTTTCAAGTATATATCATTAATTTGGTTAACTAACTTGCAACCCTAGTAGTGTCCTCTTGTAGCCATTTGTCACACAAACCATTCCATGCATCTCTATCTATTCTACGAGGTTGAACATTTATTCTCTCTTGATCAATGTTTCCTTGCTATTGAACCTACAAATTATAGATATTATAGAACTATAACATTAAAAATACATAAAAAATGTATGTGTAACATAATTACTTATAAATGCCTCTTTATTCTCCTAAATCCTTCTGATGCATATTGTCAATTGAAATTTGCTTACAATGGGCATTCCCAAAGTCATCTTGAATCATAACAACCAACTTTGTTCATTTCACAACTAGTATTCTATATTAGTCTAGATAGCAATATGAATAAAACAATTTTCGGGCCAAGTCAACTATTCTTTTCTTCAAATATGAGAAACCCTTTTTTTTGAATGTTAAATATATTGAAATTTAATCAATCACTATAAATGGAAAAACAAATAAATTGAAAATAGCCAAAATAGATAAAATGAAATAAAAAAATTATATATATGTGTGTGTGTGTGTGTGTGTGTGTAGACACACACACTTACACTTTCCTCAAGCATCCATTCATATATGCATGTTGTCATTTATATATATCTCTATTTTGAGTAAGATTGACACTCAGTGTCTATAAACCTTTCAAGTAAGACAAGAGGGTCTATCATCGTTTGATGCTAGTGGGGATGTCCTTAATTCGTTGTCCTCCTCCCCCCTTAATGTATTGGGGAGTATCTCATTGATACTAGTTAGGAAAAACTATTATTGTCTAAGTTTTGCAAATTTTTCCTTACGAGGACAAGAGGGTCTAGCACCTAACGAGGTATTCCCTCGCAACAGATGAAAGAAGTCTATTCGTCCTAGTGCCCTCTTCCTCTCGCTAGTCGATATGAGGAGTGAAACTGTTATAATCAAGTTTTATTTTTTCAATGACAAGAAATCTTTTTTAATCAAAAAATAAATTGTAAATTTATACCTCTGTGTCGGCGACTCCCTGACATCAGATGAAGTGCGTCTACTCCCATATCCCTCATCCTCTCATCAATCTATATGGGAAGTAGACCTATGACACACAAGTTGTATTATAAATTTTCAAAGAAAATAAAATTTTTAATTAAAAAATAAACCAAAATTTATATCTTTGTGAAAGTCCATGTAGAATTTGAGGAATGTCCACTTGTACGAACCCTCATCTTTGTCATCTGGGTCATGCGAGTACCTATAATTAGTGGATATGTGATTATCAAGTTGTACAATTATAATTTTTTAATGAGAAACATATTTTGTTAATTAAAAAATAAAATATACACTTATACCTCCATGGTAGGCACATGAAGGTCGTCGGATGTCTACTTGCGGAAGAGTATCAAGGAGTCTCTCATAAGCTTTTTCAAAATCTTTCTTCATGTCATGTTTTACCAAAGCATGGATGCCAGAGCCACCAAAAAATGAATGTTTCCAACACCCTCCTGGACAATATTCATAAGGAGAGATACGTTACTTTCAGTGACACGTTATGTCTAATATCCAAAAAAACATGTGAAGGCTATAAAACAACATGGAATGCATAAGAAATTACACCAAATAATCTATTTTTAAAGTTTAATATTTTACATTTTACTTTACATTGCAACGATTTTTCAAAGTTCACACTATAGGAATAGTGAGAAAAAACAATGTTGAATGCACATGAGAGTACACCAAATTACAAGATGAATTAACCTAGTCTTACATTCTTGTTTCCATGCTAAACTAGGGTTTGATAAAATGTACACAATGATGAAATGTTACATGATAATTGTTCGATAAAATTACTTCAAAAATAAAATTTAATTTAAGAAATGCATTGATTTCAAGGTATGCCAAAAATTTACTAGATTTTTAAAAAAATCCAATGCGATTTCAAGGTATTTAAGAAAATGCAATTTCCAAAATATGTTCAATGTGCATAATTTATTTTTTGTTATAACTAGGGATTGTGGATGGGCTGCCCAAAAAATAGGGTTTATTTCCTATAATTTATTCTAGGGTTTACATAATTTATCGTAGGGTTTATACATTTTATTCTAGGGTTTACACAATTTATCCTAGGGTTTATACTATTTATCCCAAGGTTTATTTTGTACGATTTCAACATTTTACTTGCTAGGGTTTATATAAGTTTTCATCAAATTTTGGTGAGAAGTATACATATCTCTAATTTGGGATTTCAAAAAGGCTCCATAAATTATTCCTCTTCTTGTACTATGGGTATGTTTTGCATCGAAGGTCTAACCTTTTATCCCTGATTATATTAGTATGCCATTGTTTGTCCTTTTATCCTATCCCTTTTACCTTATTTTATCCTTTCACTATTGTTTTTCTCCCTTGTCTCTTTTGATTTGTTTTCTCCACTTATCACCATCAAGAAACAAAATAATGAAGTGAGAGGGATTTTGGACCCTTAAACTTTTAAATTTTTAATTTTAGGGGTCAATGTGTTACAAAAGTGGTGCAAGTTGCATGAGTTTTGTGGCACCCACTTTTTTTTTCGAATAATATGCCTGTAAATTGTAGTCACATAAAATGTCACTTGAGTGCAATGAGTGTCACTTGAGATCACCCTATCCCTAGCTTAGAACTAAACCTATCTTAGGGGCTCTTTCAATCCTTATCCAACTTTTGTGTGGGTTTAACCCATCCTCAAATGTACCAAAAGTAGTCTTAGACCATCTCCTAGGCATCCATACCCCTAGTGCACTAGATTATACCCCTTGGACACAAGCACGACCCTTTGGACACTAACACATTGCGCTGGTGACCAAGGGACCACACTATTGTCCCTTACCTCTTTTCTCCTGCAATGAACATATTTCCATTTATTAAGACACCTTAGAGTCGGTCTAGACCTATTCTACATCTCGACAAGAACCAGATCAATATATACACACCACTTTTATCCCTTTACCCACTAGATGAAAATTAGATGCAAATACACACAAATAAGCTTAGAAACAAGCTATAAAAATCAAGGTTATTGATCCCTATTCTTCCCTACTTCTGCATACAACTATCTAAAACAACCCAAAGCTCAAAATAATTAGATTTCCAGTCTCAAGTCACACTCAAAGCACTCAAATTGGTATTCATATCAACATTCATTTGCACTTGTACCAATGACTTAGGTAGGAGTACTACATGGGGCTTGATCCCCTCTCAAGGTATTGGTATGTAGGCAACTCTCAACACATTGGAGTGTTGAGGTCATGTCTAGCCTATCCAACTAACATCACACTTTTGATACTTGTGCTCTTCAAATACCCTAACAACATGGAGATCTAGGGTTTCACTTCCAAATTAGTCAAATACAGTGATACAAAACTCAAACACATAGGCACAAACATTTTGAACTCAAGAAAAGGTCCACTCAGAAGCTCATAGTCTCTACCTGCAAGGGACATTGTTGTTCCCTAAAGGACACTAACATAGTGTGTTACTATCTAAATGACTGCACTACTGTCCAAGAGGAGTTTTGACTTTAGATTGATGTTGATGACACCCTACCCAATCTTTGCACTAGTTTATAACCTGTCAACTATCTATCTCAGTCAGTCTCCAACTAAGTACATCTTTGTGTAGTTCATTGCTATTTTTAGAATAATCATATCAAGTCAATTATTGTAAAAATGAGTGGCTATAATTATTGCATATTTATTCCTTGATTTTAATATTCTAGACCCTTAAAAACCTAGGGTTTTAAACTCCATAATTCTCTTCAAAGTTAAATCATTTGGTGAACTCAACTTACTTTGAATACTGCGGAAACCCTAACCCTTCATGATACTTGGGTTTGTATCCTTTTTTTCCTATTTCCCTTGGTCATGTTAGGATTTTTAAATTTTAGATTTTTTTTTTAGCAACACTATTTCATTTTATTTTCTTTATGCCATCTCAGAAATTTATATTCATTCCTTTAATAAGAAGTGATAAGATTAGTGGCAATCCTATTGAGCGTACTCAAATTCCTTCCATTCGATCTTATACCATGGAAAAAGGACCAGTCACAACTCCCCTCATTGATCCTTCACATCCTGATTATAATGACTTTAATGATAATACATCGAAACATGAGCAATACAATCAAGATCTTGAAGATACATAAGATAGGACTCAGGACACACTCCTGCCTCTCAATGACAGTAATCTAATAATTAATAAAGATGGGGTCTTATAAAGTTTTAGAGGAACAACCCATTGATCATGCAAAAATTTTATAAGATATATTGGAAATCAATAACACATCACTTGGTCAAACATCCAATCCCACAGATGCTAGTACAGTTACACATACTATGGGTGCAACTCTAATTCCACAACAACTAGTTATAACCCGGTAATCTTCACTATGGTAACACCTCCTATGGCTAGTACACATTCCTCTTCTCCAGATGTACAATCCCTTATGCATGAGATCCATTCTCTATAGGCCAAGGTGTTACATCTTGAGCAGAGTGCCACTAGGCCATCTCATGCCTTGGATTATCATGTTTTTATACATACACCTTTGGCACAACATATAATGGAAACTCCTTTGTCATTTGGATTTGTGGCACCCAAGATTAATTTGTATGATGTTAAGGGTGACCCAAAGCATCATATATGCACTTTTCATGCAATATGTTTGGACTACATGCCCAATGATTGTCTGTTCATTAAGTTGTTCCCTCACAGTTTAAAGGACTATGCATTGCAAAAGTTCTATGATCTTCTTAATTAGTCCATCACAAAATTTAATCCATTGGTAGATATGTTTTTGGCACACTTTTTAATCAATATCAATGATCAAGTTTCATACACTCAAGTTGCTCAACTCAAACAAAAATCTAATGAGCTAATAACTGAATATGTCTTGCGATATAAAACTATATTAACAAAGATGACTAGACCCATGATAGATAGAGGATTCTAAGACATATTAAAGTAGAGTTTATTATCTACATTACAGGAAGCTATCCTATTCAATAAGTTTCCAACATTCACATATCTATGCCATATAATGAAAGAGTGGTAAGTCAAGCTTCTCTCTATGGGCAAGTTAAAGTACATAATTGGATCAGATTCAACTAATAAGAGTTCCAATAAGCTCCCATACAAGGTGAGGCCCACTTAAAACAAGAATGATCAAAAGATAGTAGTTAATGCAGTGTTAGAGCTTGCTCCTCACTTGGTTTTATCATCTCCTCCAAGGAGACCCTTCAAAAACCTTCCTAAATCACCAACACATGTTCTCTAACAACTCTTAGAATGCAACGCCATATCTCTCCCTCCCATCAAAGAGGTTGATATGAATAGGTTTCTTTCAAAGAGTTATGATTTCAATTCATTTTGTGACTATCAAAGGGAAATAGGCCATACTACAAATAGATGCATCAATTTATGACATAAGATACAAGATTTGATAGATGCTAATATCATTGATGTCGAGACTCCTATAGAGGCACCTAGACCACAACCAACAAAAGTAAAAGCATTGAAAATATTTTTAGATCCGTTTACAAAGCATATAGTTAATGATATAGTAGGAACTTCAGGTGTTCACTATACTTATCAGGCACATCCACCACCAACATCCTATCATACACATACAATGGACACACATCCTCTCAGTAATATCATTGGTGTGTATCATACTATAGTTCCAACTAAACCTCTCATCACTTTCTTAGATCAAGAGATCATCGATGATGACTTAGATTTATATGCACTATTTGTATGAGTTGACATTGATCATCATCTAATTTAGAGTGTCATGGTTGACAATGTATCCAACGTCAATATGTGTACTATCACACTTCTACAACACTTGGGTTATTCAGAGCAAGATATTTCTAAAAAAAATATAGTTATTCAGGGATTTAATGGCCATGTTCAGAGATCCATTAAGGAGATAATACTTCCATCATAGGTTGGTCCCACACATGTGACCACCAGATTCTTAGTGGCACCTAGTGTCGACACATTTGACATGTTATTAAGTAGGCCTTGGTAACAAAAACTTAGGGCTATCACATCCACCGTACATAGATGCCTTAAATATATACATGATAATTAAGTGGTTAAAATCAAGGGCCTTTCATACGAGTACCCATTAATTATTACACAATTGGTTACACAACAAACACTAGTTACCATTCTATACACAACTTCTATAAGCACACATATGATATTAGTTGAGCCACTAGTGTAGGTGAGGTTTATTACTATGACATATTACCACGTACACATACTCTCCCATGGAGACCTATATTAGAGATACCCCTATGTAAGAGACATGTTATGGATTCTAAAGATTCTCTCTCTATCCCATTACCACACATATCAATGTTACAACATAGAAGATCCATCGCAGTTACATATTCTTCTACCAGATGGGTTACCAAGAACCCCACAATTCACATGTCTATTTAGTCAACTCCATAGATTTATAATCCCACTACATAGACATTTTTAGCTACATATCACTCAATACATTTGATTTTTTGATTCTCAGATATCTAATCGTACAACACACAATCACTCTTCCTCTCTTTTATATAGGACACATTGATTGTGAGTCTTTTGCGAGACTCATCAGTTAGTAGTATCTCTCCCTTTGTACATAGCTTATGCTAATGAAATTCCAAAATAATATAATATGTTTAAAATACAAAAAAATTAAAATATTTAAAAAAAAAATACAAAATTTCAGATTGTATGCATTTCCATGTTTACATTCCTAATATTTTCCAAATACTACATATGCTATCTATGTTAGTGTAGTTTAGTTTTATCATACATACATGCTTCACTTGTTCTCTTAGAGTGTTTGTAGATTCTTATAGGGTTTAGTTCCATCAAACAGATCCAAATTTTCTACTATTTATCCACGTTGGCACATACATAGATACATATATTAAACATTGATATATTCACCCATTGGGGGCATCTTATACACAAATTTTGCTTTAACAAGCTATATCATTCTATACTACATAGATTTTTTGTTGACCACTACTACTTTATACTCGAATTATGTACACATTTGCTTTTATACATATTTGTACCACACATTCATGCATACTTTCATTTCTAGCTTTCTTAGTTTAGACTTGATTATGTTTCTTTGCTTCTACACCTATTCGAGGGCATTTGAATATGCCATTGTTTTATGTCTCTACATTGATTCCTTTCATTGTATGTATTCTTTAGACATGTGCCTATGTCCTTGTGTGTGATTTATTGATTGTGTATTAAAATATTTGAACATGTCCTTCCATGTGGCTCTAAGCCAACCTTGCTTGTTGTATGTGTATGTGGACATTTGAACATGTCCTTGTATGTTTGCTCTTTCTCAAACTTAGTGACTTGTGCCCATGTCCCTTATATTATGGCCCCTTGGCCTACTTTGTGCACCTCATGTGTTTGTATATATGCTTTCTTTTATGCGTGATGGCCATGACACTTGTATCTTTCTTATTACACTTATACTCAGTTTTTGATGCCATGAGGGACCTCATGCATCTCCCCTTCTTTCTTGGGTGCTTTGATGGATATCATGCCCCATACCCCTAGGTAGTTACATAGATTATACTCATATTTATTGTTTATATACATTATTACATTGTTATTTTATCTTGACAACCTTGTGAATTCTAGATCTAACATACATTGTACATTACCAACCTATGCTCAATAAATTTTACATTCAGATGTCATGTATATATATTATATTGGTTTATAACACATATATCATATATTTTCAATCTAACAAACATGATGAAAAGCTTTTCTTTTGAGGACTATTATTGCACAGGTTCAATAACTCCCCTCAAAAGAGGGGGAATTCATAAGGGTTTGTCATAGAGATCAGGCCACTTGAGTGCAACTATAACACAATATTCAATATGTAGACATAGATTACAAAGCACATAAATAGAAAAACATAGTGAAAAATAGTAAGACAGGTCAGTTTTAGTTTGGCACAAAAAAGGCACATGACACTAGCATGGCACACATGAAACTACCATAATACATTACTATCAAAGGGACCACACTATTATCTAGTAGACCCAAAAATATGAAATTATAGAATTTCCAAAAAGGTACAACAGTTATAGTTTAAGTTTGCACAATATCATTCACAAATTATCAGTTATCCTCAATTTATTCTTAGTTTTGTACAAAATCATACCAATTTGCTCAGATTGGGGGCATCATGCAAGACATGTTCACTCCTATTTCAATTTCATATATGCTTAGATACAAATTAATATAACTCAGTCCATAATCTGTATGCATAAATATCAAAATTGGGGGCATGTGTATGGCATATTGTTTCCACATGATCAGTTTTAACAGCAATACTCTCAAATGGAATTACAACTCCATGTCATTTTCCACATTGTTAATACAAACACCATTTTCACTAACTTTGCACCAGATTGATGTCTTATTCCATTTACAATGGTTTTAATTATTGATTAGTCTTTGAACTACATATTTGAGTGCTTGATAGGCCCCTGAGTTGTTTTTCATTTTAGAGTTTTTGAGTGGCCCTAGAGCCATCCTATACAGTTTCATTTACATCACTTAGTTTCAGTTACATCATACATTTTCAACATAAATGCATCTACTACATACAGGTAGGCAATGACAGAGTCATAACCTACTTAAGTTCTTAAGCCACCTGCATAGGAGGGTTGGACAAGCCATCAATACAATCCAATTTATTCATAATCCATGATCCACCAATTAGAGGTGGGAAATGATAGATTCAAAACTAGATTGAGTTCTTGAGCCACCCACCCATCTGCTCAGTCTAAGATATTTATTTATTGGATCACCAACTACACGCATATGATGTCATCAAATTTTTGTATTGGTTTACGTACCTAATGAGGTGTATTCATTCCTTTCCTCTCTCTATGATCTCTTTACTCAGTATTGTCTTTGATTTTGATATTGCTTAAGTAAGGACTAATTCATTCATGTTTCATTTATAGAATACACAATAGATCATGCTTCACAAACTTAGATCCAAATTCATGGGCTTCACCTCACAAGTAAGTCTAGGTACACTTCTTTTTCCTTTATCCTAGTCATTTCACTTTACTTCATTTCTAGAATAACAGGGGGGCAGGGGCAAGGGGCAAATATAGTCACATAAAATGTCACTTGATTGTAAAGAGTGTAACTTGAGACCACCCTATCCCTAGTTTAACCATAGACCTATCTTAGGGCCTCTTTCAATCCTTATCCAGCTTTTGTGTGGGTCTAACTCATCCCTAGATGTACCAAAAGTAGTCCTAGACCATCTTTTAGGCATCTAGGCCCCTAATGCACCAGATTATGCCACTTAGACACTAACACAACCCTTTAGACACTAGCACATTGTGCTAGTGACCAAGGGACCACACTACTGTCCCTTACCTTTTTTATCCTCTAATGGACATGTTTTCATTTCTCAAGACACCTTAGGGTTAGTGTTTCAATGGATTTCTGCTTATTATTGGAAAGAGGGAAAAGAAGAAATTAAGTATAGATATGGTTGAAAAACTTGATTTATAGTGCATGTATTGAAATTAGAAGATTGTGAAGAGCTCCTCTTTGGCTTGGGAGGATGACATGTAGATAAGAAAACACTAAATCAAACTTGTTTGTTAGACAGATAGTTGAGTGGATTGCCTAGTGATATCTAGATCCTAGAAGTAAGAGCTTCCTTAAGGGCTATCAATCCACACATTTTAAATAATTAAGCTTATAAATAAAATAGGAAATTACTTGCATCAATGAGTCAAAAGGTACTAAACTTGAATACAAGAGTGCTTGCTAAAAATATGTTAAAAATGATTAAATTAGTGACAAACTAATTAATACTAATGCTAGAAGGTTGGGGTATGCTTCAAAAAATTAGAAAGGGGGTCTGTGGACATGCAAGAACACAAAGAATTAGGTTTGGTTGGGTGTAGGTAGGTAAAAATATCTTGGTATTCCTCACTACCACAGTGATCATCGATGGTTGGACTGACCGTCAACAGTCAAGGTGATCATCGGAGGTTGGACAGATGGTTAGCGGTTGAGTAAACTATCGATGATTATTGTGTAAGGATTTGGGTTGGTAAAAAGGCTGATTGATGAGATCTAAAAGATGGATGTTGAGAGATGGGTAAGGCCTAGGTTGATTGCAAAATGGAAATAAAATAAGTGAATATTGAGAAACAAGTACTTATCTTACCAAAATTTGATTGGGTGGATGGTTGAGGTAGTTGACCTATTGGTGGAATCTAGCTTGACTCTGACATAATGATGGTGCCCAAAAAATTGATGGAGAGGCAAAAAAATATTGACTCTTTGATATGATTGCTGGATTGCTGATGATGATTAACTTGCAAGAAAGAAACTCCTAGATGCACAAGCTATTGATAACAATTATAGATGGATTTCACCTCCCAACTCCTCTCTTCTTATAAGCACAAGCAAGAGCTGGAAGTGAAGGTTCAAATAGGTTGTCTAATTATAAATTATCCATGCAAAGGCTCACAACATGATTTGGACAACTTATATTTAGAAAAGCAAAGCAGGTGGTTTACATGCTTTTGGTTAAGGAGGTGAACCCTAACTGTTGGTGGTCAAGGTGATCATCAGTGGTCATCCTGATCATCAATGGTCAAAGGTGAAGGTGAAAAGGTGGGTAAAAGCTAGGTTAAGCTAGTTGGGTAAACTAACTGTGGTTGGGCCCGATTAGCAGTCAAAGGGGTGAAATTGGTCCCAAAGGGGTCCTAGGCAGTCAAAGGGTGTTTTTTACATTCAAAATCTTAGTGTGTATATTTTTGGTGTCTACATTTTACCCTTTTTTGTTATACAGCTTTGAATGAACAAGCTAAAAAAAAAATTGATTGTTGGTCAAAGGTCTAGTTGCCCTGAGTATAGGAAGAGTTGTCCCCCCTCAAACTAGGGATTGATGAGGAAGAATAGAATTAGGTGCGAGTTTGATAAGTGGTATATGGTGAGTCATGGGGTGGGTGACAAGAGGGTTGGTCTTTTGAAATGCAAACATGTGCACACAATATGACTAAGTGCAACAGTCAAGATCATGCAAAGACTAAAGTTTCCAATATTGGAAAAAATAATAAAGATTAATTCTAAGAAGGATAAGTGACAAGTGAACTACGTGATCGTATGTAGGCATGGTGGTTGGGAACACTTATAGATGGAAGTCTCCTAGGTAGAGTTAGTGTTTTTGTAGGTATCCGAGGTAGGAAGTTCCCTTTTGAAAAACACAAATGGGTCAAGTGTCATGGGTATTTGAGGTAGGAAATGCTCCCAAAAATACACAAATGATTTGGTTGTGCACTAGGTGGTGAAAATGTAAATGGCCAACATGGTTAGGTTGATCAATATAGTTAAAATGACCAAGCCTTGTTATCACAAAATATGTGAAAATGTGGGTAAAAAATGACCAACATTGAGGTGGACATGGTCTAATGGTGGGTTGGAGAAAGGTCATATGTAATAGGTTAGGTGGGAGAAAGGTGATATCCAAAGGTTGGTACCTGGGTTGGGTACTAAAAAGTCTAAAATGTGGGTTCTTGACCATCAACACTCAAGGTCCCAAGGGTCGAATTTCGATGATCACCCTGACTGTCAATAGTTAGGGTGGAAACCTAAATGACTGAATAACAAAAAGTGAAAATGACATTTCATTTTCACTATTTGCTATTGACCTCTAATATTTTTGTACTTATGATGAGCTAGAGAATTTGGCATTTTACTGAGAGTTGACTAAGCATTTGGCTGAGGTGGAATTGTATGATTGGTGAGAGGTGTTTTTATTGAGGCAATTTGTAGGGACCAATGATGAAGGGTGGATGAGGAAGTGGTCGAGCAATAGGATCCAGTCTTCGACCTTGACAATGATTGAGGAATGAGGTAAGGGTTGCTTTAAATTTGTAGATTAGTTGATTAGGTCTGCTAATTGGTTGAATTTGATTGTTGATGATTAGTTTGATAGGGTTTTGGAGGTTTTGACCTAGTTTATGTTTTGAGTAAAATCAGGAAAAGTAAATAGTGAAATTTGAAATGGATGGATTGGTTGGGTGGTGGGTAGTGTATAAGATAGATATATGTAATGCAGTTTTGAAATTTTGGTGTTTTTGGTAGTTTTTAAAAGAGGTAGGTCAAGGTTTTTCCATTGGTGGTCACACATAGTGATCGTTGGTGGTTTGACCTGACCATTGATGGTCACACTTGATTGTCAATGATCGACCTCTATGAAAAAAGGTTTACTGGACCATCAATGGTTTAGGTGAAGCTTCAGTGGTTGAGTTATTTTTGGGAGGATGGTTAAATAACAAGTTTAGGAGAAAGGTTTTTAAATGTTTGTTTTGTTTAAAAAAATGTTTATAAAGGTGTTAAATGGTTAAGTCAAGTCAAGGATATGATGATATGTAGGATTGATAGATAAAAATGGGTGTTTGGGTAGAGTGAGGTATTAGGTTGATTAGGTTAGGGAGGGTGTTGAAATTTGGTGGGTAGGGTAGGCATTATTTCATTGCTAGAGATAATGTTATAGATGTAATAGGTTGAAAAAAGTGGGTGTAACTTGATACTGAGATCAATTTGGAAAACTAAGTGTGCATACTAACATGATTGTTTTACAGACACGGGACTAGATCCAGATAAGGGATTGAGTTCTCATGATCTTTATAAAGATACATGAAGGTATGACTATGGGTGATTGGATGCACATGGAGAAGGTTGGCTTAGGAGCCATGCGACATTACCAATGGTTACCATGATATGCAGTGATGATTTTGGCCCTCATCAAGAGATGAGATCCAGTCACAAACACCTTCCTATTGCCTACTAGACAGATGACCATCCTTTTAGAGGATGTTCATAGGATCACATACTTTCGATCTAAGGGGAGCCAATTTAACACATTGAGTATGAGGAGAGGGATGAGCAAATGGATCTACTGTATGGTGAAGGTTGAGCCCATGTGAGGTGGTATTTAGGTGGTTTTAGTTATGGGATGCTATACAAGAGGGATCCAAATGAGAGGAACCTAATGATAATGATGATTATGGCTATGTCTTGTTTCACATTGCCAGATTTGAGTAGTGGATGATTTACATATTTTCTACTAGGAGTGTTGGTAGAGATGCTGTTGGGTAAGACAATGTTCGGGTGGGCTCTTGTGTTGTTGGTCTAGATTTATAAGGAGCTATGGGGATTCTGAGCTCACCGACAATATGGGATTAGTGTGGTTTTTGTGCACCATTGCTAGGCATATGAGCACATCAGGGTTTTGAGACCATTAGGGCTACCATGGGAGGGGTACACCCATGTACCTTACACAGTGGATTTTATACAGTGGAGAGAAGACTATGCATTGATAGGTGCAGGTGGGGGGGGTGAGGGACATAGACTAGTTCCAAGATGTGCTAGAAGGTTTGGTGGTGGGGGATGTGATCTGAAGACCATATGTGGAGTGGCCTAGGTGGGCCCATTACATAAAATACATACTATCATTACAGAGCTGATGATGGATCTATGGGAGGTGAGATGGTGAGACTGAGATGATCCCATTTGACAGAGTTCAAAGGCAGTTCAACTTCATACAAGGGATTTCAACTATTTTTCTTAGGTATAGGAGGGAGGATGCAAAGTTTCTACTTCCAGATCCACAACCATAAGATGTAGTGCTAGATCATGAGGAGCTATCAGTTAGAGCAATGATAGATGATGCTAGTTTTGTGGATGGATATCTAGCATGGTATCAAGTCCTATATGCAATGGCTAATTTTGGATGGGATGATGGGGTTCAATAGGTGATGGACATGGATCCAACTGGAGGGGGTCCATAGGCATAGGGACATGATGGATAGGTAGGGGAAACACTGGAAACTGCACAGGCCTAGATTAAAATTGTATAGGGATAGGTGGCCGCATTTCAGGTCAAAATTATAACCTTACAAGCTCAAGTTACCACATTGATAGGAGAGAGAGATTAGGTGAGGATCTCCCTTAGGTTAGTGACTCAAGAGACATATACACTGAGGTAGAGGGTAGGAGCTATGGTAACACCAGTAGGGGGACCACCTGATACGATCTTGATGACATTGTACTTAGCCACATTTGAGGAGTTGAGATACTGTGAGGCTATAGTATTGGTACAATGTCCATAAGATCTGAGATATAGAGAGTAAATGTCTAGTTTGGTAGGTGGTCCAATTGTGGCTACTCTAGTATAGTGGGACTTTATAGTGAGTGGACATATAGACATCTTAAGAGGACTGATACCAGATGAGAGTATAGATGGAGTAGGAGGGCCCAGTGGTAGTGGTGCCCCAGGGGCATGATATATGACATGATAGATGTACATGCTGTTAATTTTTGATATCGGCCTATGTGCTGATGATGTGAGATGTACATGAGATAGATGATATACATTTATTACATGTATTATTTATGTGTACACATTATAATGTTTAGTTGACTCAAGAGCTATATATATATTTGATCTTTATTTATTGCCCATGCTCATGGTGTATGATTTGCATTTTGTGTTTATTGCTTATGATGTGATGTTTACATTTGCTTATGGATTATGCTTATGATATGGTTGTGTAGACACTAATATATGCTTAGCTAGGCAAAAGGCTTCGCATGAGTGTTTTTTAGTTGGTTAAAATGTGTCTTGGTCACATAATGTTAAGTAAGCTAAAAAATCCCTTGTTTACAGGGAGATGGGTGAAAAATGGAACATTCTTTTGAGACTAGCACGCCTCTTCTATAGGTGTCCAAAGAGTCAGTATAAACAAGTCTGATAAGCTAGAGTTTATACTAATCAATGTGAGAAGTCTAATTTTGAAAGCTAATTGTAGCTTCCACCTTATTATGCTACTTGAGAGCCAATTGCGGCTTTTGAGATTGGTTTGCTCTTGTTTTGATTTTGATAAGGGGTATTTTGCTTTATTATATGAGAAATTGATTGATGCGAGAAGCTTCTAGGAAATTTATATGCTTTTTATAAATTAGTACTCATCCATCCTTTGAGGGAGTAATCTAAGTTTATGTGCTTTGATTAATGTTTTTTGATAGTTGTCCTTTGATGGAGCAGTCCACCTTATGTTTTAGCAATTTTAAATAAATTTTCAATAGCTATCCTCTAAGGTAGCAGTTTGTAAAGGCTAGGAATGACCCATGATTGCTAATTATTAGGATGGTATACTTTTGATTATTTTGGTTTTGCTTGACATAGATGTGCTTAGGCTGGCCTAGTGGTTCACCTTTATGAAGGAAAAGCTAAAATCACAAAAAAGTTGATTAGGTGTGAAGAGGTTTAAATGACAACGATCATGGAAATACATCATGTGAAGGTGTGGAAATTACCATAAGAATGATACCAGGGGTAGATCCATGATACCCATTGTTTAAGATAAGGATATGCTAGTGATAGCTAATCACATGATTCAGTTTTAATTGGTTTATCCTAAAATAGGGAGATAGAATGTGGGTAGATAGGAAGGGATGAGCTTAAGTTAGACAAAAGGTGAATGCGATCCTTCTAAACAAAAGAATGGATGCAGATGCAAAGAATTGAGGGACTCAAGTTCTGGGTGGCCTTCGAGAGAAGACAACTAATAAGTTCTTGATCCATACTTATGGGTGATGATATAAGGTCCAAGCCAATTGAAAGAAAACTTTACTTGCTTGTTTTTTTACATATTCATGATGTGTTGGTTTTTCTTTAGGATGAGGTCTCTGATATTGAATTATTGCACTTTAAAGTATTTCTTATAGGCATGCTTGATGCGCTCTTGGTATACATAGAGGTGAGAGAGGGGTGCTCATCGAGTAGATCTAATTGGGCTAAATGATGTTGGCGATAATCATCTTTCAAAATAAGCTCTTGCAAAGATATGCAAAGAGAGGGGATTTGGACTTCAAGAGGCAAGATGGCCTCCGATCCAAACACAAAGGAAAATGGGGTGGCATCCATATGGGTTCTGATGCTAGTAAGATATGCCCACAAGGCAAAGGGGATTTGTAAATGCCAATCTTGACCTGATTTGTTAACCATTTTAGTTAGAATGTTATTAAGAGTTTTGTTTGAGGTTTTTACCTATCCATTAGCTTGAGGGTGATAGGGTGAGGAAAAACTTAACTTAATGCCAAATGCATTGCATTAACCTTAGACTTGCTTGTTCTTAAAGGATTTACCATTATCAGTGATAATCTTATGAGGAACACCAAAGAAACAGATGATACGATGGTTGATGAAGTCAACAATATTTTCCACTTTGGTTGAGGCTAGAGGAATATCGTCTACCCATTTGGTAAAATAATCGATCGCGGTAATGATAGAGTGGTGTTTTTATAAGGAATGAGGGTTGATTTAACCAATAAGGTCTAGACCCCATTATGAGAAAGGCAAAAAATTGGTAGAAATGCAAAGGCTATGGATAGGTGCATAATGCAAATTAGCATGTTATTGACACTTGAAACAATTTTTTACATAATCACAATAGTCTTGTTTAAGGGTAGGCCAATAATAGCTGAGACAAAGGATGCACTTAGCTACAATAAGGCCACTAAAGTGACCCCCATAGCCATCATGCATTTCCTTGATAGTATGAGATGCTTTGTGGCTACACAGACGATAAAAGAGGAGGCCATCAAAGCCATGCTTATAAAGAATAACTCCCATAATGGTATAGCGAGAGGTACTCTGGATAAACATTCTTCGAGCATTCTTGGAGAGGTCAGAAAGAACTATGCCAAGGTTAAGATAGTTGGATGTTTGCTGATACCAAAGGTCAGGTTGGGTTTTTTCTATGGTGAAAATGGTGGGAGAATCTAGTTTGACATAGGAAGGTTGGGTAAGTTTGTGGATAACAGTAGACAGCTTATAGTCTAAAGGTGCAAATGGTATTTGAGAGGCAAGGGAAGCCATGGTGTTAGCGAAATTGTTAGTAGATCATAGGGTTGACTAGATGCAGTAGTGCTCAAATGATGCTAAGAGTTTGTCAACTAGTTGTTTATAATATTTTAGAACATCATTCTTACACTAGGAAGATCCATTGATTTTATTGATTACAAGTTGGGAGTCACCAAAGATGTTGATTGTTTTGACTCCTAGGGCTAAAGCAGTCTGAAGGCCTATGAATAGGGCTTCGTACTCAACCATGTTGTTGGTACATTCAAAATCAAGCTTGAAGGATAAAAGAAGAGGTTCACCATCAAAGGGGATAAGGATGATACTAGCTCCCCAAACACATTGACATTTTTATCCATCAGAGAACATGGTAACTTGATAGGTGAAATCCACTTGAGAGAGGGTCACAATGGACTCATCAGGAAACTCAAGAGGAGGGGGTTGGTTGTCCATTAACGGTGCCTCAAATAATTGGTCAGTAATGACTTACCCCTTAATTGAATTTTTCTAGAGGAACTCAAGGTCAAAATCTGCTAGGATCATGAGCCACTTGGCCATACATTGGTTTTGGTATGGTTTAGAGTGCATGTACTTGAGTGGGTCGGTATTGATTATCACATAGGTTTTATGGTTAAGAAGGTAGTGGTGGAGTTTGGTAGCCACGAAGATTAAAGGTAATCTAAACTTCTCGGTATGGGTATACCGAGTCTCAAGTCTACATGCGTGTGACTAATGTAATATATGACTTGCTCTTTGTGTTGTTCATCTCGGTGAGACAACATTGCCCCTAGGGAATGGCCACTGGTAGAGATATATAGGTAGAAAGGTTGGTCATCCTTAGGAAGGGTAAGGACAGGTGGTGATAAAAGGTATTTTTTGAGTGAATCAAAGGCCTTTTGATAGTCGCTATGCCACTTGAAAGACACATCCTTCTTCAAGAGGTGGTGGAATGGTTGGCATCGATCCAAAAGTTGGGAGATAAATGGCAAATGGATTGCAGTTTCCCCTGCAAGCTATGAAGCTGCTTAAGGTTGGTTGGGGGAAACATGTATATGATTGCTTTGATCTTGGTAGGATTGACTTTGATTTTATGAAGGGAGATAATAAAAACTAGAAGCTTTCCTAACAAGACCCCAAAAATGCACTTTTTGGAGTTAAGGTGGACATGGTAATGGATAAGTCATTTAAAGATGATCTTAAGAATGACCAAGTGATCTTTTCGGAGCTTGGATTTTTTGATAAGGTCATCCACATAGTCCTCGATAATCTTAGGGATGAGGTCATGGAAGATATAGGTCATAGCATGTTGGTAGGTTGCACAAACATTTTTTAATTTGAAAGGCATGACTCTATTTTAGAAGGTTCCCTAAGGGGTGGTAAAGGCAGTCTTATACTGATCTTTGGGTGCAATCATGATCTGATTGTAACCTGAGAACCCATCCATGAGAGATAACATCTCATGGCCAGCTGTAAGATCAACAAGCTGGTCGATGCTAGGTAAGGAAAACTCATATTTGGGGCAAAAAAGGTTTAGGTCATGAAATTCCACATAAATACATAGGCCCCCATGGCTTTGGTGATGGGTACCACATTCGAGACCCATCGAAGGTAGTCGGTGGGTTGAATAAAGTTGACAGATAGAAGATGTTGAAGCTTTTCTTTGACGAGAAGGGCTATGCGGGGATGCATGCGTTAGAGATTTTTTTTGACAGGTTTAGCATCACGGTGAGTGACTATGTTATGGGTAGAAATGGTAGGGTCAATTCTGGGCATATCACTGTAAGACCAAGTAAAGGCTATGTTGCAGTCATGGAGGATGGGAAGTCCTAAAGTTTATCGATATTCAATGAGTGGCTAAGTTTGAAAATGTGGGGGTTATCCAGAGTAACCAAGTTGATATCCATGGTGGATTCATTCAATATGGTCGAAGACTCAGGAGGAAGGGATTTGTGGATTGAAGAATCTGAGGCACCAAGGTAGGTGAGAATAGAATCATCATCCTGACATTGAATAATGTTAATGGTAGGAGAGTTTTCTCCTATCATCTCAAGATGGGTCAAAGGGCTGGTTATGGTTTCCCCCTCATTATGATAAGTCAGAGGTCTAAGGCTAATCATGTTGATGAAAAAAAATTAGGTGGGATGATGTCATCATCCTCACATGCAAGTGGAGGTGAGGTCGGTGAGGAAGGGATATCCTCCTCAACAATGGTAGCGATGGGTTGTTTGGCTTTCTTATTATTAGGCATGTTGAAATCAAGTCTGTGATTCTCATCTAGATTCCTGGTTTTGATGGTGACCAATTCATGTGGGCCATGTTCATATCACCCAAGATTGAAGCCTTTCTAAGCACAACGATGGAGGTATATCTTAGTGAAGTTTGGTTTATATAGGTAAGAAAAACCAATGGTGAATGGTCAAGGTAGAAGAGAGGTGGTAGAAGCATCGAGGGATTTATCTAATCCCTCATAGACAAAATGGGTTTGACAGTGGGGAGATCTAAAGGGAATGATAGTTCTAACATGGAGGTCATATCCTGGTTGGTTGGTAAGTTGCCCATTTTCGTGAGGAGTAGGAAAAGTGTCGAGTGATAAAAGGTGATATTCCCCCAGTGAAAGATGATTGAACATGGATTCCAAAGGGTCTATGGTAGGGATTTGGTATGAAGGTATAGAGGAACTAGTTGATGCCTCATCAGTGGAAGGGGATATGATATCCACTTTGGTGGGTGGAAGTTAAGTTTTATCTATTGAAGGTGTGTTGGATGGGGTTATGAAGACATCATTGGGGTGATAGGTCATTTTCCATGTTGAAAAAGGACTTGGGTCAACTTGGATGGTGATGACTTGGCCTTCATGCTTAAATTTAATACAATGGTGGAGGGTAGAGGGAATGCAACCCATGAAGTGAATCCAAGGTCATACCAACAAGACATTATATTGAAATTCACCTTCTATAACATAGAAAAGTTTGGGGAGTGTGCGGGGTCCTAAATGGATATGAAGGATGACACTTCCCAAGGTAGTGGCCATGGTATCAATGAAGGACTGAAGGATGGCCAAAGATTTGGACATGACATTGTCTGATAAGTTGAGTTGGTTGTAAGCGTGAGAGGAGATGATGTTGATGATAGCTCCCCCATAAATCATGACCTATTTGATGTGAGTTTGGTTGATGTAGGCAGTGATAAAGAGAGGAGGATATGGGTCCTCAAGATAGATGGAGGGTATTTCCAAATCCTTGAAGGTAACAAGGTTAGAAATTTGAAGGGAACCGATAAAGGTGATTAGAGGTTGGGGGTTCTTGGGTTAGACCTCAATGGATTTCAAAGCCTCTATTAGTGCTTGGAAGTGATGGAGAGAGGTAGAGATTAACTCATACAATCTCATCTTCACTGGGGTTTGATAAAGTTGCTTGATGATAACTCTCCTGATGGATTTTGGTGGGTTGGATTGGGGGGAACCTAGGATAGACACCTTGGGTTTGGTCAAAGATGGAAATGGTTGGGTGAAGGTTGGTTGGGAGTTTGAATAAAGGTATGTCCAAGGAATGGACACCTTAGCCTTCCCTTTATCCTTCTGCTGTGCTCTTGTGACCATGTTGATAGTATGGATAAAAAGAAAGGTTGAGCTAGAAGATTGGTCTGATTCATCTTCACCCTAAGGTGAGAGTGGAGGAGTAGGTGAGTGTTGGGTAGGCATGGCTGGTAGTTGGATTGGTATGGGGTTCATAAGAGGTTCATCTTTTAATAGATCATCCTCATCATAAATTTGGTAGATGATGGTTTGGAGAGCTTTAGAGTTATCCATATCATGGCTAGGTGTCCTATGATAAGAACACATGTGGTGTTCATTATACCAGATGGGTTTAGAAGCTAGAGGGTCAAAGGGTCTGATTAGAGGTAGGGATAAACAAGAGGTGTGTAATAAATTATGGAAAATTGTCGAATAGGATTCAACCAAAGATGGTAAAGGTTTAGTGGTCTTTTCTCTAGTGGTTGAGGTAGGAGGTTGCTTGGAAATAGGTTTGGTAGTATTTGTTTTGGGTAGGGTGGTGCATTTGGTCAAGGAATTCATTTTAGGTAAGGAAGTTGATGAGCTAGAGGTGGAATATCACAAAGTAGGTAGTTTAGGTATTGTTGGCATGATGAAAAGAGGTGCATCAAAGATCAACTATGGTGTAACCAAAAGAGGCGGTGGGGTTTTAGTAGAGGCAATTGGATTCCTACTTAAGGTAGAGGGATGAGGCCCCAGAATGGAAGGCAAGGTTGAGGGAGGCAAAATTTGGGCCTTACGGCCTTTGTGTGGTTTTGCCTCTTTTGTTGTCTTAGTTTGATGCTTGGTTGTTAGGTTCGAAGAGGTTAGGTCTAATTTCATAGATGGGTGACTAAGTCTTGGTGTAAGGAGGGTACCAAGGTTTTTGATTGATTTTGTAGGTTTGGTTGGAGAAGGTGACTCAATTTCTTAGGGTCTAGGTGTCTCTGATGGTTGAGGGATTGTTGGATTGGTAAAAGTAGTCGATAGGGTAGAAGCTAGGATGGTGAAAGTGATGGGTTGTTCTACTAAAGGTATGGTTTGAGGTTCTTTCTTAGTGATATAAGGTAGACCTAATTATTTATAGAAGGTGGGTCAATCCATGTCAAGGCTGGAGATAAACTTCAACTTTTTCACTAACCTAGATAATCATTTGTAGGTTGGTTTGATTCCCTGAATGGTAGACCTAAAAGATAGGCCCCTAGGTGGAGACACAAGGATGGTAACCTTATCCTCTTCCTCAATCAAAGAATGTGAGGTTGAGATAGGTGGTTCCTCTATGGGAGGAGTAAACATGGGGGTTTTCTCCTCGAGGATGATTTTCTAAGAGGGAGTGGGTGGTTTGGTAGTTGAAGGTAAAGATAGGGTGGCGATAGTTGGTTATTCTGATATATCATCTAAAAGGGTGGCTAGTGGCTCCACTAAATCAATAAGTGGAGGGAAAGAGGATGGTATTTAATTAGTTTGAGTGTTTGAAGGAAAGGAAGGTGGGTCCATTATCTCAATAGATGATGGAGAATCAGAAGATTGGATACTAGATGGTTTGACGATGAGTGCATTAAGGACCATGTTAACTGTATGGGTATCATGAGATAACTTGACATTATTTCTCTCATGCTTGGTAAGAGCATGGTTTAGGAAGGGATGCCTAAATATATCAAGGGATTGGTTTCATGGTGCATTGGGGTTATCCAATGTAAGCTCCCCCTTTTCAATGAGTGACTAGACAAGGCTCTTGAAGGCGTTGCACCTAATGACATCATGCCCTATCACTCAGTGGAAGGCACATAGATCACTCTCTTTGTAACAACTAGGTGTGGGATGAGAGGAGTCAAATTTTTGGGGTGGATTGATAGGAGGAAGTTGAATGCCATTAGATTTTAATAATTTTTCCAAGATGGAAGCATAGGATTCTCCAAGTGGAGAGAATTGCTTTTGGTTATTCTTGGTTTGGTTCCTCAGGGTTTTATTTGAGGATTTAGAGGAATTGGATTGGTTAATAGAAGGTGGAGGAGGAGATTTTAGGACAACTACATTCATAGTTCCCTTATTCTTGGTGTTGGTATTAGGTTGGTTGCTTAACTTGGAGGAAGAAGCCTCATTGGTTTTATAGGTTGAGTTCTTATTTTTGAGCTTTAGCTTTCCTTCATCAATGGATCAGTTCTATAATTTACGTGTCATGGTAAAAGCTTCATCGAAGGTTCAAAATCTTTGGACACGTAGTGTGGAGGAGATATGCATGGAAAATGCCCAAATAAGGAGCTCTATGAGTTCAGGTTGAGGCAAGGAAAAGGAAAGTTGGTTGATTAGGCTCTTCTAACGAGCTATAAAATTGGCAATGGATTCATCTTCAAACTGTAGGATAGAGTAGAGGTCGGTGATATAAAATTTATTGGAGATATTGATTGAAAAGTGGTCCAAAAAGGTTTGATCTAGTTTGGTGAAAGAGAAAAGGGAGTGCTTAGGTATGACACTATACCAACCCAATACCAGACCAGCTAGAGACATGGGGAAGGTGTGGAGGAGAAAGGCATAATTATAGGTGATGAGATAACAAGAATGCCTAAATGACCTAAGGTGATGTTGGGGATCCTCCTTACTTTGAAATTTAGATAACTTGGGAAGTTCTCATTGGGGAGGATACAACCTGATAGGTACGTATGGATGGGATCATTACAGATTAGGTCATATGACAAGATGCTTTGAGTACCCAAAATGGATGACTCTAAAGTGGTCATCTTTCCCATAAGCATCTTCATGAGGTCAGCTTGGGGTTGTGCACCTGAAAGGTTATAAGATGTATACTGCTATGGTGGTTGGGAGACATGTTGATAGTGGGTAGAAGGTTGCCACATATGGGTAGGTGGATGTCAATGGTTGGGTAGAGGATACATAAGGGTAGGTAGAGGTAGGTGGTTGGGTAGTGGGTACATACCCTTGTAGATTAGGGATGTATCCAAATGTTGGTCCAAGGGGTGCTTGTTAGATAGGGATGGTAGTTGGGTTGGTGACTAATGGAAGGGTGGTGACCGTCGTGCTAATCAGTGACAAAGTGGAAGGTATAGACACCACAACGATTTGAAGTATAGTAGTGGTTGATGGGTTATAAGTAGTTGAAGAAAGGTTGGTAGTGTTAGAGGTAGGCACTTCTATTGAAGAGGAGTGGTTAGTAGGAGTAGAAGGTATAAGGGTAGTGGTAGTTTGAGTTGGTTAGTTTTTAATGGTAGTCTCAAAGGGGCTGTTGGTTGATGAAGAAGCTTGGGTAGTAACCATGGTAATGGAGGTACTCCCCTTGAGATGGGGAGGCATGCCATAAGGTGGATCTTAGAATGGAACTGAAGTCGAGATACAATAAGATGTGGTTATAAAATAATGTTGTAAAGGCTCATGATTGTTATCTAAAAAAGAAGAAAAATTTGCATCTCCTTGAGGAACCTCTCGAGGGAAGGTAGGACTTCTCAAGGGGTGAGGAAAGTCCACTGGTTTAGAAACATACTCTATGGATGAAGAGGTAGGTTGGATTGGTGATGGGTTTTGCTCTGCAAGGTCTCTTCATTGTTGGTGAGTGAGAACCATATGAGAAAAGGGAGATAAAAAGCATAAATAACCTCACTACTCAAACAAAGAGAAGACAATAAAAGATCAAATAAATCAAATCACACTCTAAAAGATGCATTAAACCCTAGAGTTTTAATTAATATCACTTTTGGCTTATGCCTTAAGAATATGTGTGACTAAAATTGGTTTGTAGAGCAGGTACTAGAGAGGAAGTCTAAGGTTAGTTTCAATTTATGTTTAGGCATTCAAAAAGAATCTATATTGGAATCAATATGTGGCTTGGTATTGGGGCCTACCCCCTCACTTCACACACCATAGTGATAAGGGTTTTAGATGCTTAGCCAATATATATTGATATTCAAAGATTATACTCAACCAGAGAGCTAAGTTGATCCTCCCCTTGGTCCTCCAAGTAGGATCACCAGAAAAGGGTAAGGTTACCACTAGGTAATAAAATCTTAGTTGGGCTTTATCTCAAGTTTGTTTGATGTTTAATTGGTGAAAGTGGTTTGGTTGAGTGTGTTCAAAAAAACATGAAGCTACGATATATTACTTTGCCTTTTAAGTTAAGCTATGTGAATTAAAATTTCAAGCAGTCGATGTATGCACTTAATTTTTGTCCCAAATGAACCTTTTGATTTCGTTAATGAGCATATAATAGAGAGAGAATGCAAGAAAATAAGAACCCAAGTAGAGACACAATGCTCCCACTAGATGTGCCAAACTGTTTTAGTGGATTTATGATTATTATTAGAATGAGGAAAAAGAAGAAACTAAGTATAGGTATCATTGAAAAACTTGATTGATAATGTGTGCATTGAAATCAAAATATTGTGAAGAGATCCTCTTTGGATTGGGAGGATGACCTATAGATAAGAAAAAATCAAAATAAATTTATTTTTTAGACAGATAGTTGAGTGGATTACCTAATGATAGCTAGATCCTGAAAGTGAGAACTTATTTAGGGGCTGTCAATCCACACATTTTAAGCAATTAAGCTTATAAACAGAATAGGAAAGTAATTGCATCAATGAATCAAAAGGTACTGAAATTGAATACAAGAGTGCTTACTAAGAAGTATGCTATAAATTATTAAATTAGTGACAAACTAATTAAAACTAGTGCTATAAGGTTGGGGTATGCTTCATAAAATTAGAAAGGGGCCTATGGATAGGCAGGAACACATAGAATTAGGTTTGGTTGGGTGTAGGTAGGTGAAAATAACTTGCTAGTTTTCACTACTATAGTGACCTTTGGTGGTTAGACAGATCATCAACAGTTAAAGTGACTATTAGTGGTCAAGGTGATTGTTAGAGGTTGGATAGACCATCAATGGTTGAGTCAACTATTGACAATTACTGTGTAAGGATTTGGGTTGGTAAAAACGCTGATTGACGAGATCCAAAAGATGGATTCTGAGAGATGGGTAAGGCCTAGATTGATTGTGAAATGGAAATAAAGTAAATGAATATTGAGAAATAAGTACTTGTGTTACCAGAATTTGATTGGGTGGATGTTTGAGGTAGTTGACCTATTGGTGGAATCTAGCTTGATTATAATAGAATGACGGTACCCAAAAAATTAGTGGAGAGACGATGGAAAATTGACTCTTTGATATGATTATTGGATCGATAGATTGTTGATGCTGATTGACCTACAAGAAAGAAAATCCTAGATGCACAAGATCTTAATAAAAATGGATTTCACCTCACAACTCCTTTCTTATTATAAGCATAAGCAAGAGGTGGAAGTGAAGGTTCAATTGGGTTGTCTAATTATAAATTGTCCATGTAAAGGCTCGTAATAGGATTTAGAAAACTTATATTTAGAAAATAAAAGTGGGTGGTTTTCATGCTTTTGGTTAAGGAGGTGCACCCTGACCATCGGTGGTTAAGGTGACTATCGACAGTCATCTTGACTGTCGATGGGCGAGGGTGAAGGTAAAAAGGTGGGTAAATGCTAGGTTAAGATAGTTTAGTAAAATTAGTATGGTTGGGCTCGATTAATGGTCAAAGGGGTGAAATATGTCCCAAGGGGGTCCTAAGTGGTCTAGGGGTGTTTTTGACATTTAGAATCACATTGTGTGAATTTTTGGTGTCTTCAATCAGCATAGACCTATTACACATCTTGAAAATCACCAGATTAGTATTTATACATGACTTTTATCCCTTTACCCACTATATGAAAATTAGATGCAAATACACACAAACAAGCTCAAAAACAAGTTGTGCAAATCAAGGTTATTGATCCATATTCTGCCCTAATTTTACATACAACCATCTACAATAGCCCAGAGCTAATAATACTCAAATTTTTAGTCTCAATTCATGCTCAAATCACTCAAATTAACACTCATATTATCATTCACTTGCACTTGCACCAAGCACTTAGGCGAGAGAACTACATCGAACTTGATCTCTTCTCAAGGTATTGGTATGTAGGCAACTCTCAACACAATAGGGTGTTGAGGTCATGTCCATCCTATTCAACTAACATCATACTTTTACTACTTGTGCTCTTTAAATACCCTAACAACATGGAGATGTAGGGTTTTTATTTCAAATCAATCAAATATAATGATCCAACACTTAGGCACATAGGCACATGCAACTCAAACTGAGATGAAGATCCACCCAGAAGCTCACAATCTCTACCCGCAAGGGACACTGTCATGCCCTAGAGGACACTAGAATAATGCACTACTATCCAAAGGACTGCGCTATTATCTAAGAAGAGTTTTGACTTTAGATTGTTGTTGATGACACCTTGCCTAATCTCTGTACTAGTTCCAACCTATCAATTATCCATCTCAATCAATTTCTAGCTAGGCACATCTTTATGTAGTTAATTGCTATTTAAAAAAATTAGATTAGGTCAATTATTATACACATCAATGGCTGTAATTATTGCATATTTATTTCTTGATTTTAATATTCTAGACCCTTGACAACTTAGGGTTTTAAACTCCATAATTCCCTTAAATGTTAAATCACAATCATATTTTAATATAATATGCGTATATGCATATTTTAATATAATATACTATAAAATATAATAAATATAATATTTATTAATTAAATAATATATTTATTAATGGGATATTATTATTATTTTATTATATAATAATAATATTAATAACAATAACAACAACAATAATATATTTATTTACATTATTTTAAGTATAATTACATATTATAATTTTTGTGTAGTATAGAAAATGTTTTATATGTAGATATTTAATTTCTAACACCATTTGTGTTAAAATTGTCAATCTTACTCCAATTGCATTCAAATGCACATTCTAGGTTAAAATCCATAAAACGTGTTAAATGGTTCAAACTTGTCATTTACAAGTGTCAATTTAGGCCATTGTATCCCTAAATGGGGCAATGCATTTTATGGGATACCTAACTTTGATCAATTCATTTCGAGTCAAAATGATGATTTTACCTTTTGTGCTCTGGATCTCTCTTTTCTTCTAATTCATCAGTACATGTCACATACCTTTGTTATTTTATGTCAACAACATCCAAAATAGGAATACGGTTCCAACACATCTAACATTGCCTTCTAATTCTTGCTGAGTCAAATTACGCCCTAGTAATATGAATTTCTAACCATTTTGATTAATTATGCACCAATTTCCAAAGAATTGCACTAAACTTGATTAACCTTGTTTAAGCTAATTAATCCAAATTAAGAGCTTAAGTAAGAATTCCATGAAACTTATTGAATATCTCGTTATTGGAAATTGATTGTTGATATCTGCATCACCTAATGACATCTTCATATGGGGTGGCATCCATAAACCATAAATACATAAAATATCAAGTTTATGGGTCTCCCATACCTCATTAAGACCCTTCATGCCTCTTAAATTTCCCTCTATCCTAAATATTTATGAGGGATATTTATGGATTTAATTATATAATTGGATTAATTTATGGACACACATCTCAATCCTGAGATGGATGGTCATGGTTGATCCTGACTAATCTCAAAAATTTATAAATAGAGAGGCCATGAACATTATTTTTAATCTTTATTTGTGTAAAGTTATAATGCAAAATTGTTTCCACAATCCTCTGCATTTGATTATTGATTTTAGTTACAAGCTTCATTAATAGGCAAATTAGATAGTTACATATCATGAGCCTAGGTTTTATGGAGTGTTATTGAGACATTGGAGGAGTTTGCCACCATTTTTGATGAAGACAAAGATGCTTGATCAATGGAGAACATGTTTTTGAGCCGCTCTTGGAGGATGGATTCACTTGGGAAGGTATAGGTTTCTTTCTTTCTTTCATTTATCTTTCATTGTCATTAGCAATTCCTGCATGAATAGATAGCCTTAATTCAGTTTAATCTTATCCATTTTTCTTTTGATTTATTGGATTAATGTTTTACTAATAATTTTATGTAATCCTCTCTACATTATATATTTTTTGAAAATAAATATATTCTTTAATAATAAATGCTTGTGATTTTCTAGCATTTGATTATGGAACACCCCTTTTAAAACACTTTTCTATGTTGAGTCTTTAAGCTATTCATTTTGATATTTCTGGATATCCTTCAACTCTTCATTAGTTACATGACTTGAATTTGGAGTCAATATTTTCCTCCATCTTATTGTCTATATATCTATTTTGTTTATATGTAATATAAATGTATAGATCTATTGACAAATAATGAATTGGGATCATTTTATATAGTTTGAGGAGCATAATCTATTGGTATTTCCCATTCATTGTTGTAATAGCTCTATATTAGGATATTCATTTCATCATCCTATTTGTTGTCTATAAATTTGCAAACTTCGTCGCCTTCAATCTCATCAATATATTGCAAAAGTGGCACAAGTTTCATGAGTTTTGTGCCACCTTTGTGCCACCCCCAAATATTTTTCAATTTTAATATGCATGTAGGCACATTTTAATATAATATTCCTACATATGTATTGTAGTCATATATAATGTCATTTGAGTCCAATCTATTCACGGATTTGATCAGTAGTTACACACATAACATGTCACCAAATCTTTGCATTAGTTAATGTACCCAATGAGGTGTATTCATTACTTTCCTCTTTATCTTATCTCTTTACTCAATTTTGCCTTTTCATTTGATATTCATTAAGGACTGATTCATTCATGTTTTGTTTTCAAGATATGCAATGGAGCATGCTTCGTATATTCAGACCTAGATTCATGGGCTTCACCTCACAGATAAGTCTAGGTATGATTATTTTCCCTTTATCTTAGTCATTTTTCTTTGTTATATTTATATAATAAATGGGGGGGGGATGTAGTCATATAAAATGTCACTTGAGTGCAATGAGTGACACTTAAGACCATCCATCCCTAGCTTAGCCCTAGACCTATATTAGGGCCTCTTTTGATCCTTATCCAATCTTCATGCAGGTATCACACATCCCTAGACATCCTAGATGCAAACCTTTCCTTAGAGATATAGGCCCCTAGTGCTTCAGGTTATGCCACCTAGACACTAACGTGATTCTTTAGATACTATCACCTCTTGCTAGTGACCAAGGTACAATGCTAGTATCCTTTGCCAAATTTCAACACCAATGGATATATTTTCAATTCTTAAGATACCTAAGGTTGGCCTAGACCTATTTCACACTCCACACAAGCACTAGATCAATATAAATACATGAATTTTAACCCTTTATCTACTAGATGAAAATTAGATGCAAAATACACAAATAAGCTTAGAACAAATTGTGCACAATCAAGGTTATTGATCCCCATTCTGCCCTAATTTTGCATATAGTCATTTATAGCCATCAAAAGTCCATAATGCATAGATTTTTAGTCTCAAGTTTCATTAAAATCACTCAAGTCAGCACTCATACTAGTATTCACTTGCACTTGCACCAAACACTTAGGTGAGAGAACTACATCAAACTTGATCCCTCCTTGAAGTATTGGTATGTAGGCAACTCTCAACACAATGGGGTGTTGAGGATGTATAGCCTACCCAGATAACATAATTTTTTTGATACTTCTGCCACTCAAATACCCTAACAACATGGAAGTCTAGGGTTTGATCTTAAATCAGTCAAAAATAGTGCATAAACAATGAATCAATGCTCATCCACATAGGTACAAGTAGATCAGACTTAGCCAGAGGTGCACACAAAAGATCACACATTTTTTACACAAAGGACATTAGCATTGAAATTAGGACACTAGCATGGTGTGATATTGTCTAAGGTACCACACCACTATTTAAAAGGGTTTCTAACACCTGGACCTTATTTGTGAGACTCATATCCACTTCTATGCTAGTTTTTAGCCTTGATATCATCTGTCTCAGTTAGTTTCTAACTACTTGTTTGTGTCATTTATTGATATTATTAGAAAGATCAAATTATTCCAATTCTTTCAAAAATAAGTTACTATATTTATTGCGTATTTTATACCCTGCTTTACTATACTTAGATCCATTAACAACCTAGGGTTTACATTCCATAAATCCATTAAAATTTAAATCATTTGGTGAACCCAAATTAATTTGAATACTTCCCAAACCCTAGATATATATGATGTTAGGGTTTGTCTCCTTTTTTCTATTTCCTTTAGCTGTGTTAAGCTTTTCAAGTTTTATATATTCTATTTTAGCATCACCATTTCATTTTATTTTCTATATGCCATCTCAATTTTTTTTATGTCTTGCTTTAATAAGAAGTGATAGGATTAGTGGAAATCCTATTAAACATACTCAAATTCCTTCCATTTGAGTATATACAATGGAAAAAGGACCAATTAAAACCCCCCTAATTGATCCTACACACCCTAATTATGTGTACTTCAATGATAATACATCCAAAAATGAGCAATACAATCATGATCAAAATGATACACAAGATGGCAATCAAGACACACTCCCCCCACTTGATAATAAAAATATTATAGTCAATAAGGATGATATTTTAAAAAGTTTCAGAGATAGACTTCAAGAACAACCCCATGATCATGCATAGATTCTGCAAGCCTTAATGGAAATAAAGAAAAAATCCAATAATGGTCAATATTCTAACCCCCTTGATGCTAATATTATCGCACCTACTATGGGGGAAACTCAAATTTTACAATCACCTATTTTTAACTTGACAAACTTCAACAATGGCAATACCTCCTATGGCTAGTTCATCCTCTCTAGATGTACAATCCCTTATGCATGAGATCCATGATCTGTAGGTCCAGGTTTTACATCTTTAGTAGGGTGCTACTAGACCATCTCATGCCTTGGATTCTCATGTTATGTACATACACCTTTAGCACAACATATAGTGGCAACTACTTTGCCATCTAGATTTATGGCACCCAATATTTCTTTGTATGATCCTAAAGGTGACCCAAAGCACCATCTATGAGATTTCCATGCAACATGTTTGGACTATGTGTCTAATGATTAGCTCCTTTCTAAATTGTTCCCTTGTAGTTTAAAGGATTATGTATTATAATGGTTCTATAATATTACTAATGAAACCATCACAACATTTAATATGTTGGAAAATATGTTTTTGGTACCCTTTTCAATTAACATCAATGATAAGTTTTCCTATGCTCAAGTGGCACAACTCAAAAAAAAATCCAATGAGCTAATTGACGAATGTGTATTGTGAAATAAAACTATATTAGCTAAGATGACTATCCCCATGGTAGATAGATAACTCCAAGACATATTCAAGCATAGTTTGTTACTGACATTGCACGAAGATATTCTATTCGAGAAGTTTCCATCATTCACAAATCTTTTTCATACGGTGAAAGAATGAGAAGTCAAAATTATTTCCATGGGAAAACTAAAGTACACAACTGGATCAGATCCAAATACTAAGAGTTTCAATAAGGCCCCATACAAGGTAAAGCCTAATGGGAATAAGAATGATTCAAAAATGATAATTAATGCAGATTCAAAACCACCTCCTCGCATGGTCTTACCATTTCCTCCAAAGAGACCTTTCATGACTCTTCCCCAGTCTCTAGCATGGGTTATACAATAGCTCTTGAAATGCAATGTCATATCTCTCCCTCCCATCAAAGAGGTTGATATGACTATGCCTCTTTCAAATAACTATGATTCTAATGCATTTTATGACTATCACATGGCACTGGGATATACTACAAATAGATGCATTAGTTTGTGATATAAGATACAAGATTTGATATAAGCTAATATCATTGATATCAACACTCCTACAGAGGCATATAAACCACAAAAAAATGAAGCAAGAGCATTGCAAATATTTCTATATCCATTTTCAAAACATATAGCTAATGAGACAACATAAGTTTTAGGTGTTCATTATACATATCAGGCATGTCCACCACTAACATAATCATATAGCAGATCCACATCCTCTACATAATATCATTAGTGTGTATCATACTATAGTGCCAGCTAGATGGTTTTATCACTTTTCAAAGCAAGATATAGTTGATGATGACATAGATTTTTACACACTCTTTATACAAGCCTACATTGATAATGATCCTATTTAGAGTGTTATGGTTGATAACAGGTCAAGTGTAAACATTTATACTATCACACTTCTACATCACTTGGGTTATTTAGAGCAAGACATTTATTAGACAAATACAATTATTTATGGTTTCAATGGTCATGTTCAGATCTCCATCAGGGAGATAGTAATACCAATATAAGTTGGGACCGCACATGTGGCTACTAGATTCATAATGGTACCTAATGATGACACATTTGACATGTTATTGGGTAGGCCTTAAATACAATAGCTTTGGGCTATCCCATCCATCATTCATAGATGTCCCAAATATATACATGATTATTAGGTGGTTACAGTTGAGGGCCTTCCATATGAGTATCCTTTACTTATTCCATAACCAGTTATACAACAAACAATAGTTCCCTTTCAACACATAGAGTCTATTATCACACATTTGATATCAACTGAGACACCACTATAGGTTAGGTCTACTCCTAAAATAGTACCACATATGCATACTCTCCCATAGAGGCTTTTATTAGAGAGACCCCTACATCATAGACATGTTGTGGATTCTAGAGGGCCTCTCTCTACCACCACATAGATCAATGTTATAGCAGAGAGAATAAACTCTAGTTACAACTTCTTCTACCAGATGGGTTCCCAAATGCACCATAGTTCATAGGCCAGTTTAGTTATCTTCACAGATGCAGAGACCTACTCCATAGGAAATTTCAACTATAGATCACTAAGTGCATTCGATTCTCAGATCCAAGGTACCTCATCATACAACACACATGATTATTATCCCTTTATTTGATACATGACATGTTGATTGTGAGTCTCTTGTGAGACTCATTGGTTAGTAGTATCTCTCCTCTTACATTTTTCCTTATTTATAGTTTCATTTTAATTATTACTTGTACATAGATTAGATACTAAAAAAAAAATGAAAACAATATAACATGTTCAAAATACAAAAAAATTCAAATATTGCTAAAAAAACACAAAATTTAGATTATTTTCATATCTATGTTTACATTCTTTATACTTGTCAGGTACTACATATGCTAACTGTCTTAGTATAGTTGGTGTTATCTACATACATGCTTTACTTATTTTCCTTGAGTTTTCAAAGATTCTTATAGGACTCAACTCCTCTACAAAGTTTCAGATTTGATACTATCCACCCATTGGGGGTGCATACATAGTTTGAACATTGATATATTTTCCCATTAGGGGCATCACATACACATATTCCAGTTTGCTAGGTTACATCTTTAGATACTCTATATAATAGACTTAACATTATTTATATCTTGATTTTGATCATTCTATACTACTCATAAACTTTACTGACTAGTACTACTATAGACTTAGTTTATGTACATATTTGCTCTTATACAGATTTATACCACATGTTCATGCATAATTTCATTTCTGGCTTTCCTAATTTAGATTTGATTGTGTCTCTTTGCTTTTATATCTAAATGAGGGAATTTGAATAAGCCATTTTTCCATGTTTATATGTCAATTCCTTTCATTATGTTTATGCTTTGGACATGTGCCCATGTCCTTGTGTGTGCCTTCTTGATTGTGTTTACAAACATTTGAACATGTACTTCTATGTGTCTCTATGCCAACCTGCTTAGTGTTTTCATATGTGGACATTTGAACATGTACTTGTATGTATTACTTTCTTAGATTTAGTGATATGTACCCATGTCCCTTGTATTGTGGCCCTTTGGCCTACTTTGCATGCCTCATGTGTTTGTATGTATACTTTCATGTATATGTCAAGGCCATGACACTTGTCTCTTGCTTGTTATTTGCACACTCAGTTTTTGATGCCATGAGGGACCTCATGCATCTGCCCTTCCTCCTTGGGTGCCTTGATGGACATCATGCCCCATCCCCCTATGTAATTACATAAATTATTACTTAGATTTGTAAGTTCATACACATGTTTACATTGTTATACCTATCTTGACAACCTTGTGAATGCTAGTTCTAACATACATCATACATTACCAACTTAAGCTTATATTATCTTACATTCTGATGTCATGTATATAAAATATATTGATTTATCACACATATCATATGTTTTAAACCTAACACACATCATGTAGATATTTTATTTTGAGGACAATTATTGCATAGGTACAACTCCCCTCAAAAGAAGAGAATTCACAATGGTTTGTCATAGAGATCAGGCCGGCCATCTGAATGCACTCATAGTATAATTTTTAGCCTAAAAACATAGAAATACAAAGGTTAAAATCAAGGAAACACAGTGGAAAATAGTTAGATAGAATAAAGTTAGTTTGGTAGAAAAGCAACACATAAGACACTAATTATGAAACTAGGCCACTAGTGTGGTGTGTTACTATCCATGGAACTGCGCTACTATCTAATGACCTAGAAACAATAAAATATATATTTGACAAAAAAATAAATAGTTATAGCCCATATTTGCATAGTTTTAGTCATAAGTTATTAGAGTTGATCAGTTTATGATGAATTTTGCACATAATCATACTAGGTTTGCTCAGATTGGGGGCATCATGTGTAACATGATCACTTTCATTTTAGTTTCATATATACATGGACATAGATTACTACAACTTATTCTAGAATCCATATGCACAAACATCATAATTAGGGGCACGTGCACAACACATTATTTCCATATGATCACTTTTTCACCAGCTCATCTAAGATAAAATGGAAAACTCCATGTCATTATCTATGTTGTATACTTTCGAAACTAATTTCACCAAGTTTCACACTAGATTAATGACTTATTCCATTTGTAATGGTTGGCATTCTTGTGTAGTCCTTGAGCTACATTCCTAAGGGCCTGAGAGGCCCCTTGGCCATTTTTCATTTCAGAGTTTCTAAATGGCCCTAGGGCCATCCTACACAATTTTAGTTACATTACATATTTTTAGTTACATATGCATCTACTTCACATGGGTAGGCAATGATGGAGTCACAGTCTATTTGACTTTTTGGGCCACCTACATAAGAGGGTTGGGCAAACTATCAGTTTAATCCAAGTTATTCACAGTGTATGATCCACTGAACATGGGTAAGCAATGATGGAGTCAAAACCATATTGAGTTATTAATATACCCACACATGGGGATTGAATAAATCATCAACTTAGTCCAAGCTATTCACTGATTTGATCACTAGTTACACACACAACATGTCACCAAGTTTTTGCATTGTTTCATGTACCCAATGAGGTGTAATTGTTCCTTTCCTCTCTCTCTTATCTCTTTACTTATTTTTTCATTTGATTTTGATATTACTTAAGTAAGGATTGATTCATCCATGTTTCATTTATAGGATATGCAATGGAGCACGCTTTACATATTCAGACCTAGATTCATGGGCTTCACCTCATAGGTAAGTCTAGGTATGATTATTTTTCCTTTATCTTAGTCATTTTGCTTTGTTACATTTAAAATATCATTTTAATAAGAAACATGTCTCATATTTAGCTCACAATGCAATACACACTATAAATTATCTTACCTCTCTATATCATGATAGAAGAAGACCTATATAAACATACAAAAAAATTTAATACTTGATATAGAAGTACATATAATTTTTTTCATATAAAAAATAAGACCTACATATGCAAAAATGTGTGCATGAAAAAGGAGAAGACATGCATATGAAAAACTTGAAGAAATTAATACCTAATCACAATGTTGAGGAAACACATATGTATATTTACCCTCATGTAATGCTCTAGTAAAGTCAACTGAATAAAGACCACTTTCAATGCCCATTTTGAAAAAAATGTTATCAATAGAAGTGTACCATACAAACTTAAATATAACAACTTAAAAGTTTATATAATCATTTTTTATAATTTATTTTATATTTTTGACATAATCTAATTGACCTTGGACTAAATTCATGTCATTTTCACTTATTCGGTTGGATTGTTCAAAAGTAATTACAACACCATAAAAAAACATGACCCTTCTCTTCTCAATGTTTTTAACACATAAATGTTTTCCGTTTAACCACAATAAAAAATACTTACTCACCTTAATTATGTCATATCATTTAAAAAAAGTATTAATATATTTAATAAAAAAATTATATGCACTATGTTAAAAATGTTTTGACAACTTATTAAACCTTCACATCATTGCACTATGTCCAATGCTTCTTGTGTGACTAACTTTGGATTAATGGCATGAATGTTCTATAAATGTGAACTCATCCATTCAAGAGTAGGTTGGTTTGGCAATGTTTTCTATAACTCAGGTTGAGGTGGTTTGCATGGATGTTGTTGTGTCTGATCAATCCTTTGACTCTCATGACTGGTCTTCTACTTCCCTTATTTTTCAAGCCATACAGGCATTTTTTAAGTATTGAAGAACATAAACTGCTCTATGACATATTTATTAATAAGAACCGATGATAAAACATGAAAATAAGTAAATTAATTGTTAAAAACACACATGAATGATCATACATCATATATGTTTGTTATGAATTTGAATACATATCAAGTTTTATGAATTTTCCTTTTCTAAGAAGGTTGTTCTCCAATTTTTCATTTCCATGATCAGTGTCCCAAATGCATGGAATTGTTGAGATATTTATCTTTAGTTTTACTTGACTAAATACTAGTCACTCACCTAAAGGAAATGCAGAAAGTAATAGGCTAGCACATCGACATATCATGTGAGTAGTGACCTCATGCACTCACCCAAGATGCACAGCCAAGATCGATTCCAATCAATTCTATCACATGGTGGTGGATAAACCTAACTATCTACACTTAGGCACTTGGGTTAGTTATATTTAGTCATCATTACTACAAACATTATTTTAGAGTTAATAATTTTATTCATTCCACACATTCCACATTCTTCTAATTAATACCATAGAAACATATTCATATATTAGAATTCACTAGAAAAAATTAGTGATTCCATTGATTTCATTTTAAGAAGATTACAAATATTTTAAATAATATTTCCTCTTTAGTATTCTCTCTATCAGTCTACATATATTTATAAATAAAACTAAAAGGTATTTATTAATCCAACCCCTCTCCTTAGGTTACATTATTTAATATAATAGAGATGACTAGCCAATGACTATTTTAGAAAAGAAGTCATGATAAGCCATTACATTAAAATACTTTTGACTCAAGCCTAACATTCCATATATACTCTCTATGTTATTTATATATGATTGTGCTCCTATTCTCTCATGAACTGGTGTTAGATTCATGCTTGGTTAGTCTTTGATGCTTCTGCGAGCTACTTCATAACCATCTCTACTTCTTGCACCCTTGTCTAAGTCTTACATCTTTTATTTCTCCTTATTCATTGTATCCTTGTCTCCCACAACTCTTCCATGCTAAGCTCCTCTACACCCTTTTCTTCTATGCCTCTCCTCTGTGCCTTTCTCTTTTGCACTATTCTCTTTTGTATCATTCTTTTGCCCTTTCTCTTCCATGCTATGGATCCAAAAACCTTTAGAATATATAAATACAAAATTTGGGGTCCAACAGGAATATGTGGAAATTTATCTCCAAGATATATTGACATGTATAAAAATGTTTCATGAATAATGTATTCTTCTGCAATAGAACCCTCTAGGCGTACTAATTTCTTCAAAAATACCTTTAAGGTCTTCATGTACTTCTTTGGACAAAAGATCCATCATGTGTTAACTACGTCTTTGATTTGAAGATCATAGACCAAATGCACTAATAGTTTGATTTGAGAATCCCTTGAGGTAGGCAGTTCCTGATCCATAAACACCACTGAAAAACTCAAAGTGAAATTTTAAAAGTATGGATTCTGAATTTCTCCAACAAAACCAAATTTTGTTTTTAAATCAAATGTCATAAATTTTTAAATTTTTAAACTATTGCATGAGTTCTTGATTAATTAAAAATCAGAATACTAAAAATAAAACATGCAATAAATGAAAAATTACCACATGAAATTGATAACAAAGTTTGGCATCTTTTGCCTACATCTCTGGGTTTGCCCAATAGTGAGGACCGTTTCTATTAAATTTATGCAAAAAATGGCATACAAATTTCTTGAAATGTTACACAACTTCCCTCAGGCTTGATCTTTGTCCAAGAATTCCACCTAGCTGATATACTCAAGCTTAGCCACACGAAATTCTTTCTCAGTCTTCAACCCCTTCTAAATGTGCTTTGGTCCCTTCACTTCAACTATTGGTTTATCCAAAATAAAAATAATAACATTATCTTTCAATTAAAAAAATAATTAAAAGGCTTACCCTGTGTATAGAGGTTGGAAATTGGATTAATATCCACTTGCTAAAGCCATCTCCAAGCTTTTATCTAACTCTCGGCCTCTTAAAAATTATTACACAGTCCCTGCGAAGCATAACTTCAAATAAAAGTTCATGGCTTTTAAAACACTTCAAAACCCGTGGCTCATGTGGTCAAAGCATATCTCTTGTACTCAGCAGTTCAGCGGTTCCAAACCCATCCCATTCTTTTTGGGCACTTAGTTTATCTTTTAAATCCCACATTTAGTAAATTCAAATAGCTTGATAGCTTTAATAAGGTTGACAGCTTCCTTTGAATCTGCTTATGATCCATTTTATCCCACATGCGGTGGGTGGAAATAGTCACCATGTTTTTAATAAGTCTTTTGTCACAACCGTTGCCTACACTTTTGTTTCGTGGGTTATCCAAATTATTCCCACATTGGGAAATGACTTCAAGTCATCGGCCTAGGTTTTTGTTTGAAAATTTATCAAATATCCCACATATGTGGGGATAGTAAATTAAAAAGGATTTTTATAGCCTTGTCTCCACCATAATAGTCGTCGATGCCTTTTGGCTAAAGCATATGCCACGCCCAATGGTTTGGGCGGTGTGCTCGGTCCTTGGTCTAGGCAATGGTGTTACGTGGCTCCTCCACATGGGTGCAAAGGATCGAAGCATAATTTGTGGTTCTCTCTCATGTCATTGGGGCTCATCCATTCCTCTCGACCCTTGGTTAGTTATTTAACTCCATGCTTGATGCTTGGTTATAATGCAATGTATAGTTTACAATGCTTAAATGTTAGTCCCACATTCGGGAAATAAAAATCATAATAAGAATTTAAATATAATTTCATATGCATATAGATTCAAATATGGAGGCTAAGGCACCCCTCCTTAAAAAGAGTGTGTCGACCCTCGCTGAGGGCCCCCAACAAGCCAATAGTAGGGCCCACGGTTCTCCATACGACCGCCTGTCAAAGACCGGAGGCTAAAAACAAACACCAAACTAAATTTTTTGCATGAATGTACAAAATTGATTGCCACGTGTTAACCTCTGATTGGTCCACTTGTTGCATGCAAATAATGCCACGTCACTTTTCGACACTCATTATTTCCCAGTTACAAGAAAACTTCAACAGCTTATAACTTGAGCATACGGTGTCCGTTTTGCGAACCGTGAAAAGCATCAGAAATCTCTTGATGAGATCTATGATGTAAAATCATTTTTATTAGAATATGGAGACTTTATTTTTTTAAAAATGGAGAGATCCACCTGGATCAAACCTCCCCACTAAGCGCTTTTAGACCCCAAAAGCATGGTCTCCATTAAAAATGCTTGTGCAAAAACATCACTGCAATATATCATAGTAATGATTCAACATTCAAACTGAATCTTTGAAATGTCAGTGAAAAACAAATATCTACCCATTACCACATTTGGATAGAAACACACTGCTTGTTCATATGTCGCATCTCAAAAATGGTGCATTTGCCAATCACTGAAAATTGTTCACCAAGTGCAACTACATACCAATTTGTTAGTGTAATAATTTTACACACTATTTGTAACCACAATTGACAGTTACAATAAAATGCCCAAAATGAATAAGGGTCTTATAGAATGTGCAAATATCATGCCTGGCTACAAATAGTTTGTATAATTAGTACAATTACAAACGGTGCCCATAAAGGGTCTTATAAGCCTCTATTTGCACAATATAAAATACAACATAGAAATTGCAATGCAAATTTCTCAAAATAGATATACTATTCATGCCCATATAAACTGCATACACTGTTGTCAAGTTTTAAAAATAAAGTTTCAAAATCCCAAACATGAGAAAATATTCCAAGTATGTTAAACCTGTCCCTTGGTTTTTCTCTATGGGCCACTCCAATAAACCATATCGTCATTCAAAGCATGGTAAATGTCCTTTATGCATACAACAAGGATCCCAAAATTGCTTTGCAACATGAATGCATCCACTAATCATGACAACATGAATGTCAAAAATTGTTTACTAACCCTCTTAATCAAATTTTCTTGATTAGTTGGTGAGATTTCTTTAGTGGATTTAGTATCATTTGTATGGGTTGATTTAACTTCATTAATTACCTTATTGATAGGTTTATAAACCATCTTAATCTTACCATTACTAGGATGGTGTAATGGTTGAAGTCTCCAACACTTTTCAACCTGATGTCCACTTCTGTTACAATGAGTACAAAACCTTTTGTCCACTCTATTGGAAAACATATTCTTTTTGCTACTCTCAAAACTCTATCTAGGAGAACAATCTTTCAAAATATTTCCTAACAAATATTTACGTTTCCAACATTTAGCTACACAATGATTAGACAATCCATAAAAATGGCGTGGATAAATGTCCCATAATCAAAAGGAACGTTGGAATATTTATGTTGTCTGGTAGAATTAGAATCAACATTATTGCAAGTGTGGTGAAAAGAATGTGTTTTACCTTCCATCCCAGATGGTTACACTTCTCCATAGCACATCTTGCTTCTGCTTTCTTAGAGCATTGACTTGTTTCATTCTAAATACCAGATCTGTATCCTAACCCTGCACGATTAGGCTTATTCTTTACCTAAATGGGGTTAGTATCACCTTGGCCATCTTTTCTTAGGCCTTTTCCATTAAATCCCATTTTAACAAGTAATTTTGAACCTATTCCTTTTATATATTGTTCAAATTTACCAAAATCATTGTTATTAGATTCTTCATGGGAAGGAAAATCAATTAATGACTTACATTCACTTACAATGTTTTCATCTGTCATAGTGCCTGCATCTACAGTGGAAGGCAAATCCTTCACTTGTCCACCATTCTGTAGTTTTTCCACGAGCTCATCCTTGGCTCGTAACTCCATTTTCAAATGGGAAATCTCCTCATCCAATGAATTCAATCGATCTCTCAAGGAAACATTCTCTTCTTGAATTTGTTGGTTATATGCTTCAAGCTCATCAAGCTTGGCTCTGTTTGACAACTTGCCCATTGCACCTGTCGAATCACAAAAATTGAAACAAATGCCAAAATAGAAGCAAAAATAACAACCAACTATTATATCCCTATTGATCAACTGCTCTAATACCAAAATTTGATCTGTAAACACCACTGAAAAACTCAAAGTGTAATTTTAAAAGTATGGATTCTAAATTTCTCCAACAAAATCGGATTTTGTTTTTAAATCAAATGTCATAAATTGTCATTTTTTAAAAATATTGCATGAGTTCTTGATTAATTAAAAATTAGAATACTGAAAATAAAACATGCAATAAATGATAAATTACCACATGAAATTGATAACGGAGTTCAACATCTTTTGCCTATGTCTCCGGGTCCGCCCAATACTAAGGACCGTTTCTATTAAATTTGTGCAACAAATGGCATACAAATTTCTTGAAATGTTACACAAATTCCCTCAGGCCTGATCTCTGTCCAAGAATTCCACCTAAATGATATACTCAAGCTCAGCCACACAGAATTCTTTCTCAGTCTTCAACCCCTTCTGAATGTGCTTTGGTCCCTTCACTTCAACTATTGGTTTATCCAAAATAAAAATAATAACATTCTCTTTCAATTAAAAAAATAACTGAAAGGCTTACCCTGTGTATAGAGGTCAGAAATTGGATTAATATCCGCTTGCTAAAGCCATCTCCAAGCTTTTATCTAACTCTCAGCCTCTTAAAAATTATTACACAGTCCTTGCAAAGCATAACTTCAAATAAAATTTCATGGCTTTTAAAACACTTCAAAACCCATGGCTCTTGTGGTCAAAGCATATCTCTTTTACTCAGCATGTCAGTGGTTCCAAACCCATCCCATTCTTTTTGGGCACTTAGTTTATCTTTTAAATCCCACATTTAGCAAATTCAAATGGTTTGATAGCTTTAATAAGGTTGACAACTTCCTTTGAATCTGCCGATGATCCATTTTATCCCACATGCGGTGGGTGGGAATAGTCACCATTTTTTTAATAAGTCTTTTGTTACAGTCCTTGCCTACATTTTTGTTTCGTGGGTTATCCAAATTATTCCCACATTGGGAAACGGCTTCAAGTCGTCAGCCTAGGTTTTCATTTGAAATTTTATCAAATATCCCACATACATGGGGATATTAAATTAAAAAGGCTTTTTATTGCCTTGTCTCTACCATAATAGTCGCCGATGCCTTTTGGCTAAGGCATATGCCACATCCAATGGTTTGGGTGGTGTGCTTGGTCCTTGGTCTAGGCAGTGGCGTTATGTGGCTCCTCCACATGGATGCAAAGGCTCGAAGCACATTTAATGGTTCTCTCCCATGTTGTTGGTGCTCGTCCATTCCTCTCGACCCTTGGTTGGTTATTTAACTCCATGCTTAATGCTTGGTTACAATGTAATGTATAGTTTACAATGCTTAAATGTTAGTCCCATATTTGAGAAATACAAAGCATAATAAGAATTTAAATACAATTGCATATGCATATAGATTCGAAGATGGAGGCTAAGGCTCCCCTCCTTAAAAAGAGTGTGTCGACCCTCGCTGAGGGCCCCCAACGGGCCAATAGCGGGGCTCACGGTTCTCCATACGACCACTTGTCAAAGACTGGAGGCTAAAAACAAACACTAAACCAAATTTTTTGCATGAATGTACAAAATTGATTTCCATGTGTCAACCTCTGATTGGTCCACTTGTCACATGCAAATAATGCCACGTCACTTGTCGACACTCGTTATTTCCCAGTTGCAAGAAAACTTTAGCAGTGTATAACTTGAGCATACGGTGTCTATTTTTTGAACCGTGAAAAGCGTCAAAAAGATCTTGATGAGCTTTATGATGTGAAATCATTTTTATCAGAATATGGAGACTTTATTTTTTAACAAATGGAGAGATCCACTTAGATCAGTTCCTTTTCCAATTTTAATTTTTTTTTCGCAATATTGTCTTTCTCTTATTCAATCTTTTCTTCAAATATCTGTTTTGAAGATAAAGACTTATTTTAAAAAACATATTAGTTATGAAAGTTACTCTAATTTTTTCCATACAATTAATTGAGTTGTAATTGAAAATAAAAATCATATTGCCTCAATTTTTTTTGAAAGTTGACACAATGCCTTTAGTAGGTCATACAAAAGATTCAAGATGGCCCCCTTAATGCCAAGGGAAATATATATTGCATAAATAAATTAAAAATTTTAAATGTGAAGGTTTTAGATTCCATCTTTAGTTTTAGGCCAAAAATATGACTTACCTTGAAAATATTATTCCAATCATGTGTTTTTAGTCCTATGATGTGTTAGTCAATGGTGAATGCATGCTTCATGGAAGACCCATCACCATTTTGTATGTGAATGTCTCACATTGTTTGATTCATAAAATTTATTTGCTCTATAGTTAATATCAATGGAGCACCTTATTCCTTTTAAGATGATTCTTTGGCCTATTGAATTTTAGATCTAATGTATAACTTAGAGTGACTTTTTATTTTCTAGAGATGTGATTCCATATATAAATTATTAAATTCTTAAGTACATTCATTAGATGCAAAAGATTTCAAACTAATAAATTATCCCAATATGGGATATTGTAAAATATAGATAGTTTATTCATTCCTATTGGAATTTCAACCTTTTCAATAATTTATGGCAATCATAACAAATCCCTTCACCAATATTTAGGAATAACACATTTGATCTTATGCATGCTTGTGCAAAGGCTTTATACTAATCCATATGTGAAATAATAGTTGAAGGTTTTTAAATGTTAGGTTCTTTATCAAAATTTATTTTATTTTAGCATGAAATTCGTGCTTCATCTACATGAACCTTCGATGGTATTCATATAATTTTTTTTTTGAGATCTTTGGATGACCTTCCACATAGTTGATCACTGTACCTTGGACACACATTCTTTCCTTTTTGTTGAAATAAATTCATATATAAAACAATTAAAAACTTAATATATAATGCCAAGAAACACACACACACACACACACACACACACACACACACACACACACACACACACACACACACACACACACACACACACACACACACACACACACACACACACACACACACACACACAGACACACACATGCGCGCGCGTGCACACGCGTGCACGCATGCACGCACACGCACACACGCGCACACACACACACATGATATTTTTATTTCAAATTTTAACATATGATAAATTACTAAACAAACAAACATCCTAGGAAAATCATAAATAATCCAGCATAATATATCATACAAAATGAAATGCCTTTGATCAATGGGTTGGTAAAACATTGTAATTCCATCCCATAAGTCTCACAACTCATCAATTAGAGATTCAAGGTAGATATCCATATTTTTTATTTGATACTTACGAGGCACTAATAATGATAATATTAAATGATCCTTATGAATCATAAACCATAAATGAATATTATAATTTATCCACACTATTATTTAGATAGAATAGATAGTTGGCACAATGGAAAATGTGTTAACACCATCCATCACCAAAATAAACCATACACCACATGACCTATCTCTAAATGTTTTTGGCCACAACTACTCAATGTGCTTCATTACATTTGAATACTAAGGAACATGCCAAAATCCATCATTGCTTCTATTTTTGTAATGCCATCACATTAACTCTACAAGTGACTTGTAATGAAAAATATGCCCTAATCTAAGATTTATTTGAAAATGTCACAAATATCTTGTTTGGAATGGTAGTGCCTCTAACTCCTTGTCAATATCATGGTGCCCCATGTTTGGGACAATTCCCATTATGGTCACATTCCTTCATGAATAGAATGCAATCATTTGTTCATGCATCATAATTGGCAAAGATAACCCATAAATTTGATGATATCTATTGCATCTCCCAATATGAGAAAGGATGTGTGATTTTTTTGGGAAACAAACTAGTTTTCAGTAGGCTACAATTAAAAATACATAAAAAGGATAAATTAAACATAATATAATACAATTAAAATATATTAATCATAATATACAGTTAGGGAATTGTCATCTAACCTCAATAAAGAATTGACACTAATTTTTCACCAACCAAACCTTGATTTTAGGTTCATAAATGAAAATATATCACCCAACATTGATGTTTTGTATTGTCCTAACATAAACAAAGGAGTTTCAACAAATTTCAATTTCTTTATCTTATTCAATTTTATTAGGATTTCATCCATATTAGGTTGATCTTCATGATAAATATTACCAAAATTATCCTCCACATCATCATCATCATAATTATCATGAACATATTGATCATTGTAAAATAAATGGTTTACTATATTTTTAAGTCTAACACCCTCTTATACTACTATAACATCTTCAATATAAGTTCCATGAAAAGGTATTTGTTTCTTCCAACACTCTAGAATTTATTTTGAATAATATATTTATCACTCATTGTGATGTTATTAGGATGCATTTCATCTTCAGATTGACACTTAGGGAAGATGTACATTGCCTTTTTTATTAGTGGAGGCCAAATTTGAACATCAGAGTCACTATTTAAATATTCAACATCAAATACCTGCATATTAACTTAATATGAACATGATATCCACACCAATCAATATTATAATAGATTCATTTGAAAAAAACATAAAAAAATTGCTTTACCACAAAGAAACTACTGTATGGCAAAAGAGGTGTCTGCCAATGCGTCCTCTTCCTCTTATGCTTCTTTTGTTTCAACATCTACCTTGATGATAAGGTTATGCAAAGTATTCCTATACATAACATGGGTTTTTTTTAAATAGTTTATATAAGCATGATTTTTTTGAAATAACTATTAACACAAAATTGAAATTTTCTATGCAATTTTAAGATCACATATAAACTTATATGTTTCAAGTATGCTTGTTAATGAAGATATTTGTCCTTAAAAAATTAACCTGAGTAAAAAGTAATAACTATGAATAGGGGACAATGTATGCCTAATTTATGATAACTTATTAGCTATAAGACATAAGACCAATTATTTAAACAATTTTTGGTTTACACAAAGAATATATCTCTATTTACCTATCCAATTTTTTAAACTTTAACATAAATTAAGTTTTTGTTCTTAAAAAAATCACATGATGAAAAAATTCCTCACCTAATTGTCCAAAAAATCAACTTGCTACTTTTCCTTATTGATTTTAGAATTCTTATTTTCCATCGAAATTATAAATTGTCATATCAAAGGTGAAATGAGTTTGGGATATGGCATAATTTTTTATTTTGTGGATAGGAAATAAATTTTTCATTACTTACCTTTTTCCTAATAGTGTAAATGTGGCACTAATATTAATGCCACTTTTGTGCCAGTTTAATGTTACTTGTAGAAAATTAAATGAAAAAAAATGATGATAAAATGACCTAATTGACGACACACATTGAAATTCATATAGTAGTGTTGATATGATATGCATGCTTTATTATATGTTGAAATGAATTTGCTTAACCTATATATTGAGCCCAATTTGAAAAAAATACATTAATGTTGATGTTACATGCACTCCACCCATATCTCAAGAAGGTAAACCATATTATATATTTATCACTATCACCATTTCGATGTTTCTCAGGTCATAGTGTACCCATATTATTCATGAGTATATTTAGAGTATGTTTTTAGGTAACTCAAGGGTTCCAATTTTGATCTCCAATGCTTAGTGATCTAGTGATTTAGATTTGCTTTTGAATGTGGACGCTCATCCCTTTATGACATACATGGTTCTAACTTCCATTTTTTATCTTTATTTGGTGCGATTGACCCATATAATGTCCAATGAAAATAAATTAGTAAAAAATAGGTATTTTTAAATTATTTTTGTTCATATTCAACATTTTTTATTTTTTGTGCTTACACATACTTGTGTAGGAAAGATAAGTTTTTCTTGCAGGTTCTTATAGACACTAAAATCTTGTATTAAACACTTGGCAATGTAAGTCTTGACTTATATCTACCTTACATGACTTATGCATACACATATGGATCTTTCAAACCCTAATCTCTTATACACATATCTACCTACAAGAATTCCCTAGTTTATGCCTAATTTATTCATTATCATACTCAGACTATCTCTAGATCACCATATCAATATTCTTACCTTTCAAATGAGTTCATTTGACTCAACATAATTCTGAAGGCATCTAGCTCTGATGTACCTATCCCTATGTAAATCAATGATAATTTTTCAAATTCAAATTATATTTATGGGTCGACCTATATGTTTCACATGTCGATGCCATGAAAAATTATCCAAATAGTACCTTATAAATACACAATAGGTCTAAACATATTTACCTATCTATCACCATCTATCATGATCTAACAAACACTAAGAAAGCTTATTATTTCACATTCACATTCAAATGGACTACCCTAAAATTCTCAAATTATAAATTAGTCACAAGGAATAGGCCATATCCAAGTCTAAAGTACCTAAACCAAGCCAAGTTTTCCACCGTTAAGTGTTGAAATATAGATTATAGGTTGCATCATAAAATGAGCAAAATTTCAAAAATGTACCTAATGGGGATGAATATGTATTATTTCAATTCCCTCCTTAGATTATTGGATACATATAAAACACTCATCTATTCAATGGGGAGTGTTTTGAGTTAAACTCAAACCACCTTTCTTCCCTATTTTCAAGCCTAAAGTTAGTGTTTAAAGTGGAGCTACAGGTTTGAAGTGAAAGAGACATGTTTCTATATTTATGCACATAATGAGCACTTAATATCACATAAGAAGACAATTTCAAACAAACATAACAAACTATTATATAAAAAGAAGCAAAAATCATAGGGATGAATCTAAAACTAGCAGATGCCTCTATACTAACACGGGCATCAAAATATTGATGGACTCATCTAGGAATATCCAAACACTCTTATTTATGATCCAATCAAATTTTATTCCATTTTATAGTATTTTTAACAACCACCATTTATGTCAAATTGGTACTGAACAAGAACACACTAAGTATATAAATCCCTTGGGTTATTTCTATTTATAGTACGTTGAAATTGTTTAATCAAAATTTGATTTAACATTCATATCAATGTTTTATCATAATACTTTAAGCAATATGAATAGTGTAGACACATGAATATATTGAGAGGTACTTGACAATGCTAATTCTTGAAACACGTAACTTGTACCCAATTACATGACTCTTATTCACCATTCCTCTAAGCCATTTCTCTATATATGGGTTTAATCCTTTATGTGTCATTATTATTAAATAAAACTTCCAATGTCAAATGATCAAGTTATATAAAATCATCTTCAAATTATCTACAACAAATGAAAACTATCCTTGATCCTTTTATATAAGTCCACACTATGAGGATAGGAACACTCTGTGCCTTTGTCCACTTAGGACAATTGCATTCTATGATAAATAATGACTAGTTTCCTAAATTCAACACATTCTTTTGGGTCATATCGTATGTTTTACATGGTTAGATAAAGGAAATTATCAAAAGGTTTGACTATAAATACACATCAAAGGTCATTCATTTAGATAATGGGTATTTAATTCTCTCAAGTAATTCATACTATTTTATATTGAGCAAATTTTTCCTATTCTCTCCAAACTCAAGATCATTCACAAGGAGAAACCATAATCCAAGTTAAAAACATTCCAAATTAAGTCAATCAACATCATTTTCAAGTAAAAAGTCCATTTTATAGTTACATACATATAGTTAGAGGAGCACAATTGTACAATCACTCTAGGTGGGAAAAATATGTGGCCTTGATTTCCCTCCTTGGAGTATTGGATACATAGGTAATGATCATTCATTAGGGGGTTCATTGAGATTAGATCAAGCCATACACTCCCCTATTTTTGGTAGGTTTTAAATCTATCAAAGTGACCTTAGGGTGTTCAAATGTAAGAGAAGCATCACAATAATTTTTATGTGGAAAAAACTAAGTTGTGATATCTTAGATTGTTTAGCAGAAAGGAAAAAAGGCACAACAATCAATTTTATATCGAAGTCAATGGGTAAAAGTCCTCAGTCAAAAGATTCAAACACACTGCACTATTCTCCACCTATAATAGTTGTGTCTAAGAATATTATATTTTTCTACCTCTCATTTATCATTTCCATAAATTTTCTTCCTTTGTATTTTTTTGCCAATCATCTGGCATAGTCAACTAAGACAAGTCTATAGTCAATAGGGTCAAATGCATTGCACTATAGTCCAATTATAATGATCATGTCTAGATCTTGTTTCTAATTTTGTTCCTGATTATGAGCATTCATAGTCACCTCTCTTACCAATTTCCATTTTTAGACAATCATACTAGTCAACATAAATTTGTCTACAAGTATGTCTCTTCTTAGTGTTTTCTAAAAATAGCAGTATTGCTTATTTAAAAAATTACCAAAATCATAATTTTTGAACATTGTACATCTTTAGAATTTTGATATTTTTTTAATTTTACACCTATTTAACACAATAACTATTTTATATGTTTTATAAAAAATATGGTATTAGTGAAACTGAACATTGGTTTTTTAGCCATTGCTTTTCTGATTTGGTTTTTATATTTTCTTTTCTTTTCTCTTATTTTCATAGAAATTGTGTTTTAGTAGTTTTAAAACTCATAAGAGCTATTATTTTGGGCAAATCAGTCTTGACTTTTACATGATTCGTGGTCTGAGGGGTACTACCCTAATAATCAAGCCAATAAACAACACTATTCATGGATTTTAGTTTTCATTTACCTCACAATATATCAAAAATGCGTAAGGTTTTTTCATCCATACTAAGCCTTCAATAATTTGTTCTTGTAGTAAATAAATAAGCGGTTAGGGTCAAGAAATTAATCTCAATATACCCTTGAGACATGATAATGTGACTAATAAAATGGTGGAATCCTCCGTAGTTAGTGCCTTTGTGGCCATTTTCATTATTTACAACTGAGATCAATATATAAGAGCCTAAAAAGCAAACACACCCTTGACTAATTGCACCCCCAATCCTTTTAAAATTTCACAAAATTAAAATATTTGTAAAAAGGAATATATCTTGTTCATATTTTTAGAAGTTTAGTATTACATGATGTCTTATTTTCCAAGCTATTATTCATTATGTGTGTGTGTGTGTGTGTGTGTGTGTGTGTGTGTGTGTGTGTGTGTGTGTGTGTGTGTGTGTGTGTGTGTGTATTAATCAAATCCAAACATCATACAAAGACTAAAATACACAGTTTACCATCTCAATCCTTACTCAATACATATTGTTGTATTATAAAATATGAGCTATTACCTATCACTAATAAGCTCCAAAGGGAATGCATGACTCATTTCATTCCTCCTATTTCAATTATTCATCCATGACTAATATTCAATTTTATTTTTCACACTCTCAACACTTGATGAGGGTGGATATCTTATCCATCACAATAGAAAGAAGGTGATAAACATGTTACTTATCAAACCCCTCCACCTCCCACAAGGCATATTTATAAATCCAAAGGGTATGATATCATGGACCATAAAAAAAATACTCATAATAATATTTTAATGTTATAATTAATCCAAAAAATGCCAATGTATAAGATATTATTTATGAAGTATTACACAACACAGTTTTACACCATAGTGTAGAACCTCTTTATGTTGCTTCTATTATTAACATTGTACAATGGTTGAAGGAAAGTATTTATTTTAAAAATGAAGACTTAGCCCCTAGTATATCATAGGGAAAGTATTTATTTAAAAAATGAAGAATTACCCTAAGTATATCATAGATCAACATCTACCATTATATATCTAGATTTTTGTGCACAATAAACTTTTCAAAAGGTTTCTTATGGATAGTGGATCAGGATTAAACATTTACAATATATATTTATTATATCTATTAGATATACATGCATAATATATCACTTATTAATATATGAATATTTGAGGTTTTGATAACATTATATGGAAAATACTCAGACAAACTACATTTTACAAAACCATGAATCCTAACATGATCACCATTATTTTTCAAGTCATGCCTAATTATGCCAATTTTAATATTATCTTACGAATACCATGGGCACATCAGATGAACACATTTACCTCTCATATACATGATTTTTTAAAGTTCAATCACCAAGGACACACACACACACACACACATTCCCTTTGGATAAAAAACTATTTAAGTACTATGCATTAACTCAGCTTGAGGACCAATACATTCCTCATATGCAACCACATGTACAAAAAATTAAATAAATAACACCATAAAGCTATTATCCTCCTTAAATGATATAATTATCACCAAGCTATAGTCAATATGGATTTGGGCTTAAATATTTGCAAAAAATGGGACATACAAGGCAATGTTTGGGAACACATGCACAAGGCATTGTAGCCCCATTCAAGCAATTCAATTGAAATGATGATAAGGACTTGGATATTTTGAAGAACCAGGAAAATAAAAGAACTAAACATATATGGAAACTATTATTTATACACATTTCATCAAATAAGAACCTGAACCAACATAATAAGTTCATTACACATATACATTACAACTAGTCTATCTCAAAATGATTTATGATACAAATGCTCTATAAATTTGGATGTTATAAGAATTTTAAAATGATGAGTCTCTCATAGAATACCTTAGGGCATATTAGAAACTTTATTATATCTATCATAAGAACATATTTTCTCATTTAATAACCAACGAAGCATATTTTTGAGAAAATGTCAACACTCGAAAACAAATTGGAGCCAGTGGTCTAGATTCCATTCTTACAACACCATACAAAATAAAAATCAACTCTACTTAATGAAGGTTGTATAATATCACTATGGAATAAATAAATATCCATGCTTCATAATTATTGTGGCCATATTAGACAAGGATAAAGATGAAAATATTTGACAATTTCTACATGATTAGTTAGAATTATTTGCATGGTCTTACAAAGATATGCCTAGAATTGATCCCATAGTTGTAATGCATAATATAATACTATACCTAGACACCAAGCCACTCAAATAAAAAAATAGAAAGATGCATCCAAAACTATCCTTGTAGTAAAACATGAAATTAAAAGGATTTTAGATGCATATTTTATTCAAGTTGTTGATTATCCTGAATGGGTTTGTAACATAGTATCAATTACAAATCCTAAAGGAGACAATTCATGTTGTATATACTATTACGATTTAAACAAGGCATGCCCAAAAGATGATTTTAGACCACCAAACATTGAGATGATTATTGACTCTATCAGTGGTTATGAAATGTTATCATTTATGTATGGTTTTTAGGGATACAATCAGATCAAGATTAACCCTGTAGACCAAGAAAAAACATCATTTAGCACAACATGGAGAGCATTTTTTTATGTCTTCATGTCATTGTAATTAAATAATGTAAGATCCAATACCAAAGAGTTATGACACATTTTTCATGACTATATATATAAGATTTTAGAAGATTATGTGGATGATGTAGCTCAAGGATCTAAATGAAACCACTAGTGTTTGGCAGGGGGTACATAGGGTACTTAAAACAACAACTAGAAGACTAGAAGGATCAAGGCTTCTATGGTCTACAAGAGATCTATAGAGGCTATCTGGTTTTCCATCTTGAACCAAGCTATAGATAGACTTATAAACCAAGTTAGGGCTAGCATGATCAAGCTCATAAAGGATGCAGGTATGTCTAGTGGGTATAACCATAATAAATGAAGTAGCTAAGACTAGAAAACAATTTGTATGCAAATTATGGAAATAAAAATGCTAAATAAATAAAGCTTACAATTAATGCATAAACTTAGAAGAAGAGGGACTTTCAGGCCAAATGAAAGATGTTTTAAGAAGTAAATATGTTCTCAAGCAAGGGTGCAAGAGCATGCCTAATATAAGTTTGAGATAACTCTTTACTTTCAACACTATTGTTCCCTAATAATGCAATTTTATAGTTTAACAAGAGAGGAGATTATTTATGCAAATTATATTTATTATTTTGAGAATTTAAAATTCTACTATGCGATGAGAAATTTTTCCAAAGATAACATAAAATATAATGGGGTATATTTAAATCCAGGAAAGATATCTTTAACCACATACAAATGCATGAAACTTTAGAAACTATCCTAGACAATGCCCTAAATAAGGTAAATCACTAAAATAATCAAAACCTAGCATGTATACTATAGCAAACAAATATTAATATAAATTTACATATCAAAGTTCCCTCATATTAAAATCAAAATAATTATGCAAACTTTATACCAACCGATTATCCAAGATAGGAAGTAGTGAAGGAGGAGGATCAGGATGTGTGTAGGTTGAGTCTAAACCAGGAACCAAAAGTTGTGGAAGAGGTGAAGGAGAATCTACCAACTAAGAGAGAGCCAATGTAAGGAATAAAATAACTAGTGTAATGGAGTATTGAGGGAGCTAGGAATAACCCACAAGCTTTAAGAACACTGTAGAGAATAATGTGAATCACTAAGATAAGCTACAAAATAGTAGGGTATCCCTTGTCATAATGAAAGCTAAGTGTGCCAAACAAGAACTAGGTAAGATTCAATAAGGCAACATATCTTTGAGTGTGATGATCAAGTGGGAAGATAAAAGTAAAAATTCAAGATAAATAGGCTAAAATTAATAAGTGTCATATATCTCAACCCTAATCTGCCAAAAGGCTAAAAAGTAGTAATTTTTAGCCATTTGGGTAAATCTAAGTGCTTTTTTGCACATTCTACCCAGGCCATGACCTAGGACATGGAATTTGTGAAGGAAATGCATGGCATAGGCCATGGATTTCCTCCCTAAGACATGACCTAGGTCAAAAGGCCATTTTGGGTGGTCAACAAGCCTTTGAAAGGGCCCCAAGAGGCATTTAGAGGCCCTATCTGATGTAAAAAAGGTTAGTGAGGTGCTAAGGATGTATAGGGGAGGGATATATGATGTTAAAAAGGTCCATATGAGTGGAAAATGCCTCAAAGTGAGATAAATAGGGTTGGTAGTTTACATGTGAGCTAATGTGTAATCATAAATAAGAGTAGGGTCATGGGAAGTATGATTACATATGACCCTGAGGTACAAGCAATCGATGTTCAAATGATCAAGGAGTACTATGCAATACTTAGAAGCCACACAAAAGAAAAAGAAAGCAAGAAATAAAAAGATAAAAGAGAGCATTACCTATACTTACTAGATAGGGATGGAAATGGAAGAACTTGATGATGCAATCCATGGGTGAGAGTCCAACTGCTATGTAATCTAAATCCATTTCTAGGTCCATCTCCAACTCCTGTGAAGAAAGGAAATAAGTGATACAAAATCAAATCATATAAACCAAAATGACATTCATTAGGACATTAGACTAGTGTTCTCCCTGTGAGGGACATGGGTGACCTGAACATCCTAAAAAAAGGAGAGCAAATCATGTGTTGCCTTGAAGAGGGGAAACAACTCAGATCTAAGAATGGCCTAGCCATTAGTGAGTTGAGACATGACTAAGAATGAGTCAGATGACTACACATAGCATGCACCTCACACATGAGTGTCAATCAAAGCAATAATTATTACATGATACTTGGTTGCATTATTCATCTCACTAGTAAGGAGGTAACCAACTATAACAAGCTCATAGTCCCATGGGTCATTGATAATCCAAGTGATAATGGTGGATCCTAGGTTTCCTCGACTGCCACCATCAGTGTGAATCACCAATGAGAGGTGTACCATAATGGGGGTTAGGGATGTAAGAGGATGCTATATAAGGATCATCTCAACATGAAATAAGATAAGTGAGTTACACAAGGGAGATAAAGAACATAATCAATTCATAATCAAGGGGCAAAGAACATCACTAACTATGGGATGAGGTGACAAAAGGTGGTAGGATGTCCATGAAGGGACAAAGACTGGTTAGTGAATACTCAAGCAAGTCTTGAATCAACCACAACCATGAATACATAGATTCAAGAACCATAGTGAAAGAGGGAGAGGGAGTTAGTAAGGACCAAATATAAATGAGATGAGAAACTATTGATTGAAAGAAGAAGAGAGATCAACTTTTATCCTAAGGTTTACCCTAACAAGGAGTACTTGGGCCTGATAGGCCAGAGGACCTGAGGGTCTAAGAGACCATAATGGTTCCAAAACACACCCAAAAAGACCTTAAAGAGAGAAATGAACCTTGTCATTGCATCCAAAATGTGCCAAAACCCCTAAGATGAAGGTTTGGAAGTTCTAGGAGCAACAACAAGATAAAATAGAGGTTGAGAGAGGGCAAAAATAAGGTTTCTATCTCAGGTTGTATCCTGTTTGGGTAAACCCATGGACTAAACCACTACCAAGATGTGGGGCCATGGCCTTGCCCATTACTAGGTCGTGGATTATCCGAAAAACCTATGGCTTAGGTCAGAAAGGGAAAAAAATTAGCTTGAGGAGCCCAAAAGGTCCTAGAACTTGCCCAAAAAAGAACAAGAGGAGGGGAAACAAGAAGAACATATGGGATAAACATGTTTATCTCATTAAAAATGCACATGACTAATCTAAGGTCACATTTATCTCTCATGCAGACATGAGGAAGAGTCATGGTGCTAGAGGCATGAAAGGCATCTCAATCGATAGAGCCACCACCATTATGCAGTGGCTAACCATGAGAGAGTGCCTCAAATCCAACCATAATGAGAGGAAAATAGGGGTGGTAGGAGGCCCATGAAAGATGAATACCATCTAGGGAAGGCCAAATCAAGTCTCAAGGAACTACTAGAGAAGGAGAGAGGAAGTTGACAGAGGGTTAACTGAAAGAAAGCAGTTCATGACCAAATAAAAAAAGTAAAAGACTTTGATTATATCTTGAGGTACATCTAAGGAGGAGTACACAAGCCAAATGGATATAAAGACCTAAAAGGTCTTATGATGGATGCGATGAGAGGGGTAATCCACTAAATGGGGGCTTAGAGAGGGTGTTCTAATAAACTTTGAGGCTCACCAAAGCAACATAGGCCCAAGCCTACCCCCAAGGATAGGCCACCACTTCACCCTAACTATAGGCCTGACCCAGAGGTAGGCCACTTCTTAGCCTAAAAAAAGGCCAAACAATAAGGAAAATGTGGTAAGAAGGAGATGGAGAATCTATATCCTTAGGTTCACCAGTCATGACCAAAATATAGGAGTTATAAAGGTAGGGTCATTGTTGGTGAACAAGACCTCTGAACCCAAACAAGTAAGAGGACAATAACATGGAAAATGTATGGGTATGAGCTTATTACAAGATATCCTCTCATTGATTGGGTTGTGTGCTATACCATGGATGGAATAACACTCAAGATCAGACTTAGTGACTCTATCAGTCTCTATAGGAGATGTGTTTAGAGACCCAATACTCCGATGGGATAAGCATGATGGGAGGGGAAGCTTGATGTTTAGGGAGATATCTTGAAAGAGGTATCTAAGAAGGGAAGAGCCATCCTAGAGTCATGGGGCAAGAGATGAATTTAGAGAATGCATGCCATATTTCAAAGGGGTGAACAAAGATTGATACTCAACTAGATCAAAATGCTCAACCCTAAGAAAACAAGATTCAGATTCAAAAACCTTGGGTGAACCCATAGGGCCCCATGAGGAGATAGCCAACGCCTCATCAGAGGGATTTGTCTTATCATAGATAAATTCCTAAGGATATGGGTCTGCCTCCATGGTATGAACCTCACCTTCATGAATGAATTGAACTATGTGAAATGTGGCTGATGTGATAGCCTGCATGGTAATGGTCTAAGGACGACCAAGAATCATGTTGTATGAAAGTTTTAAGTCTAACACACAAAACTCAATCTTGATTGTCTTGGGGCCAAAATTGAACCAAAGCTTCATGTTTCCCATTGGAAAAACTTTGTCATTATTAAAACCAACATAGTTGTGAGAACTGAAGACCTTCTTTCAACTAATCCTAAGCTCTTTAAACACAAGCAAGGGCATGATATTCAATGTAACTCCTTCATCAATGATGCATATCTTGACATGAAAATCATTGATGGAGGTCTCAATCTATAGGGGGCATCGATCCCTCTTTGTAATAACTGAAACATCTAGAAAAGAGGTCAGGTCAAAATATAATGTGGGAGGATGAGGGTGATCATAAATGTCAGAGTTGAAATTTTTTTGACATCATCCCTCAATGGGACCTCATGAGATAAACCAAGATTATCAAAGATGAGACCCCTTTGCTTAGGGAAAAGGTGAAGAAGGTTCCAAATGAAGATCCCAGCTGAGAGGTCTTGTAAATCCTATATGATAGAGTAGAGACACTATCTATCTTGAGGAGGGATATTACATCAAAAGTCAAATATGACTTTGGGGTTCCCTATCCCTTTGGGATGGGTAGAAGGCCTTGCACCTCTGATGGAGTCAGTGGCCTAACTTGAGCATGTGTTGATAAAGCACTCATACCCAGTAGAGTCTATGTCGATAGAAGTAATGACCTTGTTACTCTCAAGCTTGGATTTCCCTCTTGAGTTAGCCTAGAAAGAGGAGTCAAAAGAGGTATAAGAACAAGAAGGGGGATTGTTGGGCCTTAGCCTTGGAATTATTCTTTTTTTTCTTATTCTTCTCCTTGTCATGGTTAGGTAGAGGATCCTTGAACACATTCAATTTATGGTTGATTTATACAAATGGAGAACTCTGAGACAGAGGTGAGGCTTGCACACCACACTTTTGGGTAACATAATTTATATCATTATGGCCCTTCATCCAATGGAAGTTGAAAAACTTGGTGGGGTCATAAGGAAACACCATCCATGGTTTTATTGTGCTTGATTTAGAGGCCTTGTTTTTAGCTATCTTCTTACTTAGAGCATTTACCTCATGGCTATCCTCCTTGTCCTTATTCTTAGGAGAAGAATCAGTAACACCATTGCCAATCATATTGTGGTTGCAATCATGAGAGGAGGATGAATTTTGGGTTATCATAGGGTGCATGCTTGTATACACCTTGAAGAATTCAATATTCATACACTCATTAAAAAATTCATCATACGAGGTGGGATCATGCTTGAGGACCTCAAGGTGAACCTCCTGCCTCAATGCTTGCATGAACATATCATAAATTCGATCATCTGAGAACCTTGTTATGCATGTAAGGATAGTTGAGAACCACCTACACACAAAATCAAAGTTCAAATCACATTTGGAATATGCCATGGAGGTAAGATATTATATGCTTACTAGAGCTAGTCATCTAGAAAGAGATGGAAATTAGAGAGGGAATCTAGAGGTAGATTCTAAAACCAAATAAGAGCTTTAGATCATAGAGAATGAGTGAAGAGATTCAACATCATTCCTTTATCTTGTTCCCAATATATAGACACCATCATGAATGCTGTGATATGCTCCATAAAATTGGCATCTTGAGTCTCATTGAACTTAGGTGGTTTAGGAAGAGGATTAGGAAGGAGAATAACACGTACCCAAGGGGATAGAGGATTCCTATAGAGATATTCATAGGCATAGTTGATATCAGGTTGGTGACAAGATTTGATAGGAGGCTCATGGAGGTTATGATGTTACCTATGCCAATAGGCATCATGATAACCCTAATCATGAAATGGATGATGCCAAGGTGGTTCCTGGTATGGGAGATGCTCATGCTATAAATCATCCCTACCATGGGGTGGGGAATGATTATGGGAAATGTACCACTCCCTATGGGGGTGATGGGATGATGTGGCCTACTCATGGAAATGGTTGTGATGACCTAGGTTTCCATGATGCTAACCACATTCCATCAGATGAGGGTCAACATGAAGGCACTGATGCTTGGGATAATCATCCCACAGATCTTTAATCAATAAGTGGTAATCAAAATCAACATGCTCATCTGAGACTCCAAAGGAAAAACTAGGAGGATGAGAGGACTCCACATGATGTGGATGCCTCATTGAATTAGAGTTCCTATGTCCCACAACATGGACATGAGGGGGTTCTTCCTATAGAGTCTCCTAGAAATAAAGAGGTAGGGAACTCACATGAGAACTAGTCGAGGCACTCAAAATGGAGTGAGTGTGGTCTCTATCTCTAGAGGAAGCACATAAAATATTCCTTGGGGGAGAAGGGTGTACTTCATTCACTTGAAGGCATCTACGATAATCATAAATGATCACACATAGCTCATCAAGCCTCAGTCATGAAAGGGGGTCCTCATCACTTTGAATGGGTGAATGAATCATGGTATGAGGTTAAGGGAAAAGATCCTCAAATGAATGCAACTCAGATTGGTGAAAAAGAAAATGAATCCATTAGTTATAGATCTACCAATCTTGTTCCTTAAAAAACATGAGAGGGTATAGGTCATTATACTGGGTCTAGGGAACCTCTTGGGTCTTATGGTGTCTATGGAATTCCATTACAACTACAACTTGATCATGAGTGAGCTTAGGGATAATGCCCTGAATCTAATGGGATTGGCATCCCAAAGGTGGGAGGCTGGCCATGGATGCAATGAAGAAAGAGAAACATGGGAGATAATAAAAAATGCAAATAGATGGTGAACAAATAGGGATAAGAATACAAAACTAAAAAAGGATAAAATAACCAAGGTAATAACTGAAACACAATCGAAATCAAATCCTAAAATCTAACAGAGGGGAATTGGCTAAAAGAGTTCTAAATGGGATAAAAATATCATGAGACCATATGTGAGTTCCCAATAGGCGTGCCATAATGTATCTCAAAGAATATGAATGGAACCACTAGTGTTTGGCAGGGGGTACATAGGGTACTTAAACAAACAACTAGAAAGATAGAAGGTTCAAGGATTCTATGGGCTATAGGTGATCTATAGAGGCTATCTAATTTGACGTCTTACACCAAACTATAGATATATTTATAAACCAAGTTAGGGCTAGCATGATCAAGTTCACAAAAGATGAATGTATCTATAGTGGGTATAACCATAGTAAAGCAAGTAGCTAAGACTAGAAAACTATTTGTATGTAAATTATGAAAATAACAATGCTGAATAAAAAGAGCCAACAAGTAATCCATAAAATTAGAAGAAGAGGCACTTTCAAGCCAAATGAAAGACATTTTAAGAAGTACAATTTTTTCCAATAAAGGGTGCAAGATCATGCCTAATCTAAGTTTGAGATAACTCTTGACTTTCAACACTATTTTTCCCTAATAATGATTTTTTTTGGTTTAACAAGAGAGGAGATTGTTTATGAAAATTATATAGACTATTTTGAGAATTTAAAAATAAACTATGCAATGAGAAATGTTTACAAAGAGCGCATAACATATAATTGGGGATATTTCAATAAATGAAAGATATATTTAACCACATATAAATGCATGAAACTTTAGAAACTATCCTAGACAATGCCTTAAACAAGCTAAATCACTAAAAAAATCAAAACCTAGCATGTATACTATTACAAACAAACATGAATTTCACTTTGCATAGAAAAGTGCCCTCATATCAAACTCAAAATAAGTGTGAAAAATTTATACCAACCAATTATCTAAGCTAGAAAGTAGTGAAGGAGGAGGATCATGTTGTGTATAGGTTGAGTCCAAATGAGGAGCCAAAATCTATAGAAGAGGTGAAGGAAAATATACCAACTGAGAGAGAGCCAATGAAAGGAGCATAAGAATACATGAAATAGAATCTTGAGGGATCTATGAGTAACCCAAAATCTTCAAGAACACTATAAAGAGCAATGTGCATCACCAAGATAAGCTACAAAATAGTAGGGTGTCCCTTGTCACAATGAAAGCTAAGTGTGCCAAGCAAGAACCAAGTGAGATTCAAGAAGGCAACAAAGCTTTTAGTGTGATGATCAAGTGGGAAGACCAGAGCAAAAATTTATGAGATATAGGCTCAAATTAATGAGGAAGTGTCATGTATCTCAAACCTAATCCACCAAAAGCCCAAAAATAGCCATTTTAACCGTTTGGGTAAATACAAGACCTTTTTTGCATGTTCTGCCTGGGATGCATCCTAGGATGAATATTTTATGAAGGAAACATTTGGCTTAGGCCATGGGTTTCCCCCTAATCCATGAAATAGATCAAAAGGCCACTCTGGGTGGTCAATAGGCCTTTGAAAGGGCCCTGAGAGGCGTCTAGAGGGTTTGTGTGTTACACAATTGTCAGTGAGGTGCTAAAGATGTATAGGGGATGGATGTATGATGCAAAATAGGTCTATGTGAGTGGAAAATTCCTTGAAATAGGATAATTAGGGTTAGTATTATATATGTGAGCTGATGTGTAATCATAGGGAGGAGTAGGGTCTCAAGAAGTATGATTATAGATGAATCACTTATAAAATCAAAACATCAACAAGATCATGCTTTAGATCTATATAAAATATTTGAGAGATTATGTAAATTCAATGTGCTCCTAAATGCAAAGAAGTAAATGTTTAGAATTTCATAAGGATTACTTTGATATATCACATCTCAAAGAGGTAGTGTAAATGTTTGGAATTTCATAAGGATTACTTTGCTATATCATTTCTCAAAGAGGCATTAAAGTACATCCCAAAAATATCAATGCTATTATCGATATGCCTCCCCTTAACAAGATTGAATTAATTATGGTCCTTCCAAGGAAAGGTTCAAGTAAAAAGATGGTTTGTTGCTCAATTTTATAATAAAACATAATATTTCACATGTCTATTAAAGAAAAATATACAATTTGAATGGGATATAAGTTGTCAACAAAGTTTTGACACAATTAAAGAATATCTACTTAATCCACCTATCCTCATCCTTCCAATATGAAATATACTTTGGGAGCTTTATTTACACAATATGATGATGATCATAGAGAGATCACCATTTATTATATCAGTTGTACATTAGTAGATTATGATAAAAATTGCAATTCAATGGAAAAACTATGTTTAGATCATGTTCGTAACATAAAAATTATGATGGATGGTTTTTAGGGATAGAATATGATCAAGATTAACCTTGTAGACTAAGAAAAAAAAACATCATTTAACATACCATGGAGAACATTTTATTATGTCCTCATGTCATTCTAATTAAATAATGTAAGAGCCAATTACTAGAGAGTTATGACACATTTTACATGACTACATACATAAGATTGTAGAAGATTATATGGATGAATTACTTGTAAAATCAAAACATCGACATGATCATGCTTTAGATCTATATAAAATATTTGAGAGATTATCAAAATTTAATGTGCTCCTAAATCCAAAGAATTAAATGTTTAGAATTTCATAAGGATTACTTCGCTATATCATATATCAAAGAGGCATTGAAGTACATCCAAAAAATATCAAATTTATTATCGATGTGCCTCCCCTTAACAAGATTGAATCAATTATGGTCCTTCCAAGGAAAGGTTCAAGCAAAAAGATGGTTTGTTGCTCAATTTTATAATAAAATACAATATTTCAAATTTCTATTAAAGAAAAATATAAAATTTGAATGGGATATAAGTTTTCAATAAAGTTTTGACACAATTAAAGAATATCTACTTAATCTACCTATCCTCATGCTACTAATACCAAATATACCTTTGCTACTATACATCTTAGCTATAGAGCATTCCTTGGGAGATTTATTCACACAATATGATGATGATCATAAAGAGATAACCATTTATGATAGAAATTTCAATGCAATGGAAAAACTATGTTTAGATCATGTTTGCAACATAAAAATTATGATGGATGGTTTTTAGGGATACAATCGGATCAAGATTAACCCTATAGACCAAGAAAAAACATCTTTTAGCATACCATGGAGAAAATTTTATTATGTCCTCATGTCATTATAATTAAATAATGTAAGAGCCTATTACTAGAGAGTTGTGACACATTTTCCATGACTATATACATAAGATTTTAGAAGATTATGTGGATGAATTACTTGTAAAATCAAAACATTGACATGATCATGATTTAGATCTATATAAAATATTTGAGAGATTTTGGAAATTCAATGTGCTCCTAAATCTAAATAATTGAATGTTTGGAATTTCATAAGGATTACTTTGCTGTATCATATCTCAAAGAGGCATTGAATTACATCTCATAAATATCAAAGCTATTATCGATATGCCTCCTCTTAACAAGATCGAATCAATTATGGTCCTTCCAAGGAAAGGTTCAAGCAAAAGGATGGTTTGTTTCTCAATTTTATAATAAAACACAATATTTAAAATTTTTATTAAATAAAAATATAAAATTTGAATGGGATATAAGTTGTCAACACAGTTTTGACACAATTAAAGAATATCTACTTAATCCACCTATCCTCATGTTGCCAATACCAAATATACCTCTACTACTATACATCTTAGCTACATAGCACACCTTGGGAGATTTATTCACATAATATGATGATGATGATAGAGAGATCACCATTTATTATATCAATTATACATTAGTAGATTATGATAAAAATTTCAATGTAATGGAAAAACTATGTTTAGATCCTATGTTCATAACATAAAAATTATGACATTATATGCTTAATAATGAGAAAAAATTTATTACAAAGGTGGAACCACTTACATTTGTCATGTCTAAATCACATGTTTTAGGACACATTGCAAAATGGGGAATGTTACTTATGCAGTTTAATTTAGAATTCATATATCAGAAATCAGTAAAATTGAAAATTATCACATATCTTCTTGTAATAACTCTGTTATTGAATACATCACTGATTAGTAATGATTTTTTTGATAAATTCATTGCATATAACATAAATAATGATACTTGGATCATGTAATTTGATTGATCAAAGTGTTACAATAGTGCATGAGTAGGGATACTCTTCATTACTTGTCAACATCAACCATTATCATTTGATTCTCACTTGAGATTTTCATGTACAAATAATATAGTAGAATACGAGGCTCTAATACTAGGTTTATCTACTACAAAAAAGCTACAAATAAAATATCCAAAATCATATGGGTATTATTAGCTAGTGGTTAATCATGTCTTATTGTAGATGATAATTATGGATTATATAACACCTCAATATTGTACACTTGGCAAACTCAGACCTTGGTTGTTCCTCTCTATTATGGACCTTTTTGCTTTTGCAAGTCTCACATCTACTCTATCTTGTACCTTTTTGGATTATATATCTTAGTCTAACTAGGCTTATGTTGATGACTTAGGCCTTCTATCTTTATTAGAATGCTTAAAATGTACTTATCTTCCATCTCTACAAGTTTTGAACCTATACCTACTTTTCTTCTCCCTGGACACTAATGTCTGGGATAAACACTAGCATCGATGTTAGTTTCCTAACTCGATGCAAGTGTCCAGTGACATAAAGTCATCTATTGCGCAAATAAAATATATCCTAATGTTCATTTTAAGTGTTTTAATATGAGTTACTTATCTAAAGGGATTGGTATAAATACAAGAACAACCCTCATTCATTCCTCACCTAGCACAGATCTAGAAAAGACCAAGAGAGACCAAGATAACTTATCAAAATTACTCTATCAAGAATTCAAATTGAATAAAATTTTCCTATTTTCATATCAATAACAGGTATAACACATTTATAGGTTTAAATTACTAAAGGAGCAACCCAAGAGCTTGATTTTTCAAGTTACAAGCTAGGTCACTTTTATACTTGTTTTGCACATATTACATGATTAAAACACAAGCCAACATGTAGGGGAGAACTATATTATTTTAAAGCCCTCTTTAGAGTGTTGGCTAATTATGCATCACTCATTGACAGAGTGGTCTTTGGGGTCAGCTTGACACTATGTACTCACCAACCTATTTTCTCCAAGGTATTATGTATATGACAAAGGTGAAGTCAAAATTAGAATCATCTAGGTGGTTACATCCTTTTACAATAGGTATTATGTATAGGAAAATTACATCGAACCCAAATAATAACATCGATGCAACTATCCTATGCTGATGTTAGTATCTAGATATCTATAAGCATTAGATCCAAAATTTGATGACTGTTGTAAAATCATCTTCCAACTTGATTTATACCTATTCTAGATATAACACTATTTTAGCATTAGAACCAACTAAGTATATTAATTGTTTTTCATTTCCATGCATAACTTAGTTGTACTTTCTATATTTATCCTATTCTAAGCATAATAAATTCACTATATGTTTATATCTAAGTTTAACAATCAATTGGCCTACTGTAGATATAATTATCACCCTTGTGTATTATCATTTATATATTATTAACCCTATTAACACCAAGTTATAATTTTTTAGATCTAATTTAGGTTTAAACATTTGGTGAACCCGATTCATATGAATACATTTTTTTTTATTCATAGGATTTTAAGCTAGCTAGGATTTTAAATTGCCATAGTTTTTTATTTCATACTTCTATTATTTCACATGTAGCCTAGGTGTAACCCTAGATTGGGAGGTATGCCTATTGAACACATTGATATTTCCTCCCACCATCTAAGATGTCTCAAACAATGAGGGAGCTCATACTTTGGATCATGATGATACCCATGTTGACAATGAGAAACATACTGATAAGGTTATTGTAGAAGAATTTGATAATGAAAACCATGAAATAAATGAAAATGAATAAGTAGACCATGATCAAGTGTAATTAGTTGGATTATTTCATGAAAATATTCGACAAAACCTTGAATATATTGATGAGATCCTATAAAGTATACTAGAAACAAAAAAATTAAAAACTATAGTTAAAACATCCCTTCCCTTGAACACATTACAACATAATACATCTAGTGGGGGCACATGTTATGTGTTTAAACCTTTATTTCGTAAAACTACTATTACTACATCTACCATGGAATTACCAATTGTTTCAACATATATACCAATTTCAATGCTTAATATTACTCAAACCATGTTTACATCTCCTTTGCTTACTACTCAATTTACTAATTCAAATCCCATTGGGTCTAAATTTCAAACACTCCTTCAAGTTATAAAGACATTGGAGAAAAGGTTACAAACATTGAACAAAATACTTTAAAATCCATTCATGATATTGATTCATGAGATGTATTTCATAACCTTCTTAAAGTTGAGATCTCTTTGCACCCTTTACCAACTAGTTTTATTGCACCTAACTTCCATTTATGATGGCAAAGGTGATCTCGAACAACATCTTCAATCTTTTTATGTAGCATGCCTTGACTATGCATCTAATGATAAAATTTTGACTAAATTATTTCCAAGAAGCCTCAAGGACTATGCTTTAAGGTGTATCTATGATTTACCTCTCTAATCCATGAAAGCATTCAAACCTCTTGCGAACCAATTTTTAGCACACTTTTCCATTAATATTTATGAAAAGGTTTCCTATGCTCAAATTGACAAAATAAAACAAAGAACCAATGAACCTATCAATGAATATATCTTGAGATATAAGACAATGTTAGCTAAAATTACCAATTCAATGGTAGATAAGGAGTTTCAAGACATATTAAAGTAAAGTTTTCTTGCTCCTTTACACAAGTCCATTATTTTTAAGAAGTTTAAATCTTTTGATGACTTATGCCATGTTGTACGAGACCATGAAATGAAGCTTATTTCATTGAATAAGTTAAAGTATGTAGCAAACACACCAGCTACATATACATTTAATACCAAATTTGTAATCAAATAAAGTTATAAGGAAAAGCCTCTTAAGCTTTAAAAATAATAACCACCATGGTTAACACAATTTTACAAAAGATTAATTAGCTTATTTTATCCAATGCACCAAGGAGACAGTTCTCATGTTTACCTGAGTCCCTAGCTTAATTACTCTTATAGTTACTATAATTTCAACTTGTATCTATCCCTAATCCCATTGAGGTTGATATGAGTCAGAATCTACCCAAAGGATATGATGCGAATGCTTATTGTGATTATCATCAAGGACAAGGAAATTCTACAAATAGAAGCTTTACCTTGAAGCACAATATCTAAGATCTTATAGATGACCAAAATATTACATTTGAGGACCCTCCAAAGGAATTAGGCTCACAACTTAGTGATCAATACAAAAGAAAAATATTTAACAATCATTTTCAAGACCAATCTAAGAAGGAACCATAAGTGCAAAGCATAAATGGCATATAATGCACATCCTCATCCATCACATTATGGGCACCCACTAGATGAGATTATTAGTACTTACACATGACATATACCTCCCATGGTTTAGAGAGACCCTTTATTACTTTTGATGATAATGAGATCAAGGATGATGACTCTGATCTTCATTTTTTATTCATTCACGCATACCTTGATAAACACCATATATGTAGTGTTATGATTGATTATGGTGCAAGTGAGAATGTTTTCACCATGAATTTACTTACACACTTGGGTTATACTCATCATGATTTACATCTTTCTAATAGATCATTTAGAGTATTCATTGGGACCTCCTAGAAGGTTCTTGGCAATATTGACCTACCATTATAAGTCGATCCCACACATATGGTTACTACATTTTTAGTTATACCTTCCTCAAACATATTTTATAATTTATTGGAAAGACCTTGAATCCATATACTTAGAGCAATACCTTCTATAGTGCATGGGTGTGTTAAATACATTCATGGAAATTAGGTAGTTACAGTTTTTGGAATTCGATATGAGCATCTTATTTAATAATAAAAACTTATACTCAAGTAGTTAATTACCAAGCCTAATAGGGCTCATCCACAAAAAAGGGTAAGTAATAGGCAATCCCCTTTACTAGGTGATTAGTACTTAAGATACCATTACATCAGATACATACAATGAATTTCACAGAATCCACATATAATGCACACCATGTTCATATATACGAAACACCTACACATGCTCCTATTATGGCTATTAAAAATAAACCACAGAGCAACCAATGATGGGTTCCACTAACCCCTACTCATATTACTCCTACTACTGCATTACAACCACAAAGTCCTATTTTACATACATAAAGAATCATCAATATTTAATGATAGATATTGAACCTATATGTGCTCTTCAGTAGCATCACATGATTATTAGACTAGGTTTACAGTGGGGAGATATACATGACCATACATTGGATAGCATAATAGGATGATCTTTCCTTTTAAAATATTTCAAAAATATCAAAAAAAATAAAAAAACATTCAAAAATTCAAAAATATTTTAGGCACCTATATGTTCTATTGGATCCTTGACATCTATGTGTTTATTACATGTTGATGGATGGCATATTCAGTTACTCATACATACACGTGTGTCACACTTATACTTGAGTATGATACAAGCATACACAAATACATGATCTATTCTTATTTTAGATGTTGGGCCTTTTCTCTACTCATGTTATGCAAACATTAAGGGCATTCGCTTCTTTAATCTTGACATACAAAAGTTATATGATTTGATGGTCACTTTATATTATCATGCCTGAGCTTAAATATGTACTTAAACATGCCTTTATCCATGATTATATCATATATAGGGTACTTGATATGCTATACACTTAACATTTTTTCCTAACACACTGGATCCATGGGCTACTATGACATGTTTATACTAGTTGCTTATGATTTCATTTATACACTTACTTGAGTACCTTGCCTTACTATTCCTTGTTCAAGAATTTAAATATGCTCCTTTGCTTTCAGCTCCTATGCCTATGTATGCTATCTTTTACATTTTAATATGTCATTGATTTTTGTATGGATAATTGAATATGTCATCTTTTTTTTTGGACATTTGAGTAAGTCATGTCCCTTTGATTGTGGCATTTGAACATGACCCTTATTTTTAGTCTCCTTAGACCATTACCTTTTGAATTAATTTGAGTGATCTTATGTGTGTGATTGTTTGATTATTGAGCTTGTATTGTTACTATCTAGATGTTGCCTTGATCCTTATCATGCATCTTAGGCCTCATGTGATTGCATTGGTTCTATGTGCTTCAATGTTATATCTACTTAGACATGTTCCTTTTCTATTATACATGGTTCCATTCACATATTATGCAATTTTATTATCCTTCTAAGGTGAAGTAACTACCAATTCCTATCTTTCCCTCACCTCAAATGGGGGGCATATTATTGAAGGCATGTTATAGAGGCATGTTATCCACATTTGGCATAATTTTTAGATTCAGTGGGGGCATGTCATATGGGCACGAATTCCACACATTCACAATTTTAAGATTTAGTGGGGGAATGATTTAGAATATGTTATTAACACTTATTAAATATGTGGTACTTATATCAATTTCATATTGAATGAAGGCATGTCATATGGTCATGGCTTCCACACATTCACAGTTTTCAAATTCTGTGGGGACATGCTTTGGAAGCATGTTCTTTGCACCTATTAAGTATTCACCATCTCCAAATTATATTGGGGGCATTTTTTGAAAACATGTTCTTCACATTGGTACTCATATCAATCTTCATATTACTCCATATATGGTGGGGGCATGCTTTGGAAGTATGTTCTTCATACTTACATAGTTTTTTAAATTGACCAAAACACATAAGTATGATTAAGATTCATAGTTGTGGAAAAATTATATACATTGGTATAATTATTAAACACAATTTTAGCATGAGAAATATCTAAGGTGTATATGATATGCAATTTGTGCCTAATATTGTAAAATCTAAATTAGTTTTAGATTCTAAAACTTTTTTATGTACTGATACCCTAATCAAACTTTTATAGAATTTATTGGGCCAATATATTGTATTACTTGGTTTTATTTTTGGTATGGTTGAGGTGATTAAATCACTCAATCTTTCTAAAATTTCATGTTGGACTTGATTTTATCATCTAACCTCACTAGGTTATAAGTATCATTGGGTTGCAAAGTTGAGCTAATTTCAACTGCTAGGTGGCAAGCCATATTTTCTCCAAAAGTTGGGGTCATGTGACTTAAAATATATCTCTCTATCTCCTTGGATATATACACTTTTAATTTATATATATTTGTCTTAGTCTTAGTTTCAAAGCCTTATAATGATACATCTTTTTCAAATCAACTTACCATAAGGCAAGGTAGTTATATTGACACACAAGTGTACTCCTAAACCTTGATCTTTTAATTTCAATCTATTTCAAGTAATTTTAATTCAATATCATATGCACTAATTATATACTATAACATGCTATTAGTTCCAGGTTAGTCATCAGCAAATCACTCAGATTAGGCACATGCAAAGATAAGGTGTGTTATACACACCTAGGTATGCATTCCTTTTATTTAAAATAGTAATTTAATTACTAAATTAAAAGGGGTTAGATGTAGATAATATTTATGGATTATACATCTTAGTATTTTACACTTGGTAAACTCAGACCTTAGTTGTTCCTCTTAGTTATGTACCTTTATCGCTTTTACAAGTCTCACATATACTCTATCTTGTGCCATTTAGCCTATATATCTTAGTATAACTAATATTATGTTGATGACCTAGGCATTTTATCTTTCTGAAAATGATTAAAATGTACTTATCTTCCATCTCTATAAGTTTTTAATCTGTACTTACTTTCCTGTTCCCTAGACACTAATGTCTAGGGCATACACTAACATCGACGTTAGTGTCCTGACCCAATGCAAGTATCTAGTGCCCTAAAGTCCATTATTTTGCAAATGAAACATATCTTAATGGTCAACCTAAGTGATTGAATGGGAATTATTTATCCAAAGGGATTGATATAAATTCAAGATCAACCCTCATTCATTCCTCACCTAGCACAGACCTAGAAAAGACCAAAAGAGACCAAGACAAATTATCAAAAGCACTATATCAAGCATTCAATTGAACAAATATTCCCTATTTCCATACCAGTCATATGTAAAACACATCTAAAAATTTAAATTACTAAATAAATAATCCAAGAGCTTAATTTTAAAAGTTACAAGATAGGTCACTATTGTACTTGATTTGCACATATTGCATGATTCACACACAAACCAACATGTAGGAAAGAACTACATTAGTATAATTACCTATTATAAGTATTGGCTATATAAGCAATGCTCACTGATAAAGGAGTCTTTGGGGTCAACTCAACACCATGAGCCCACTAACCCATTTTCTCCCAAGTTCACCATGAAGATGAATAGATAGGGTTTTACAAATTCATGAGAAATGATAGTCCATGACCCAAATCTGAATGTACCAGAGTGAAGGTGAAGTCAAACTTAGAAGCATCCTACTGGTCACATCCTTTTCCAATAGATATTCCATACAAGACACTTGCATCAAACCTAGATAATAATGTTGATACAACTATCCCTACTGGCATTAGTGTCTAGAGCTTCAAAAACATTAGATCTAGAATTTGATGATTGTTTTAGAATCATCTTTCATCCTAATTTCTAATTTTTCTAGATCTAGCACCATGTTAACATCAACAAAAACTAAGTATATTACTTCTTTGTCATTTACATGCATAGATTAGTTATTATTTCTATATTTAGCCTATTATCAATATAATAAATTTAGTGTACGTTTATATCTAAATTTATCACTCAATTGGCTTGCTTTAGATTTGATTATGACCCTTGTGCATTATCATTTCTATGTTCTTAACCATATTAACACCAAGTTAGGATTTATTATATCTAATTTAGGGTTAAACACTTATATATTTATCAAAATAAAGAATAAAAGTTAATCCCACACAAAGAAATAGTAGAATGATTAATAATGCACTTTAATAAGTTTTTAATAGAAAACATACCCCACAAGGATAATAGGCATGTTGATGTAATGGTTAGTGAAACTTCAATAACCCCTATTGACATAAATTATGATTAGACAATTTTTAATATTCATAAACTAAGTTATCCATCAGTCACTAAAATAAATTTAGATGCTTTATAAACCATGGTATTCACTCGTAACATAGTAAATTTTGAATGGTATATTCATATATATAATTTATTATATCAAGATGTTATCCCAAAAAATGCTGCACATAATTATTAATGTAAAGTAATGTGTTTTTTTCAAATTAGAGAACCCTTATTTAAAATGTCATTTGATGGGAAACTAATTCAATGTTTAAGCTGTGAAAAAGTTAAAATAGCCATACTTGAAGTATATGATAGTGAATGTGGTGGTAAATTTAGTGGCAAAGATATGTATTATAAATTATTATGAAAAAGTTACGATTGGCCTACAATGGATCAGAAATGTCATGAACATGCAAATTTTTTTTCACAATGTCAAAAGTATAGCAACCTAAATCATACTCCATCATATGAATCAAAATATATTTTCACCTTGACCATTTTCCATCTGGGGCTTCGATTTGATCAGAAAGATAAATCTAGAATTGTTAGATGGTCAAATATTCATCATTTACACCACATAATATTGTAAAAGATGGGGTGAGGCCATAAATTTATAGTATACTAAAAGATAGGATATGCCACTTCTTAATGACATATTATTTCATGGTTTGGGCTTCCATCAACTATTATCATAGATAATGGATCATCATTTTACAAAAATTAGTTAAGTGTTTTTGTGTTAAATTAAAAACTCGTCATACTTTCTCTTTTCCATATTACCCAAAAGGAAATGGGAAAACAAGTGACAAATAAGACAATAGTCAAAATTTTAAAAAAAATTATCACAAAACATGGAGTAGATTGACACAATCAGATTATCTAGTGCTCTAGGCATATCACACGAGTGTGCATACACCAACAAAGGTTACATCATATTTTCTTATTTACGATACCAAACCAGTACTACCTCTAGATTTAGAAATTTCTTATTTTTAGATCTCTCTAAAAAACATCATTAAAAACAATGTGTATAGGAGAAAATGATTACATGAATTAGAAATGCTTGACAACAAGCGTATTCAAGTTATTGAACACCTCAAAATATATTAGAATCACATCAAAATAAAATATGGAAAGAAGATTCATAATCATGAATTTTATATTAAATATTTAATACTAAAATAAATTCATTAGAATACAAATGCAGACAAAGAAACTAAAGGTAAGTACAAACCCAATTGGTTGGGTCCATTTGTGGCTACTAAAAGGGTAGGTATAGGAGCTTACCATATGGATACAATCGAAGGGAAACCTATGAAAAACACTATGAAAATTATGCACTTATGCTTATATTATACATGAAGTTAATATCTAAAATATATAAAATTAAAAAAAACAAATATTTCTTAAATTAGAAAAAATTAAATATTGCAAAAATACAAAAACTTACAAAATATTTTTAAGATTTAAAAAATTGAGACTTGAGCATAACATGAGATGCTAGTTACTCATTTACGTATGTTATTTATCACATACTTTGGTAGATAACATATTATTTTTCTAAGCACATGCATTTCATGAGATATATGAGTGTAATGCAAGGTATACACAAGATATGCATTCTTAGATTTTGGACCCCCTTCTACCCAGTGGCCATGTTTATGTTGGGGCATCTAATTATATAGGTTACACTATAACATGATATATCTATATATGACCTCAAAATGAAATATTGAGATACATATCTTACAAGTGTCTTGATAACACTCATATTTTACATTGTGATACATGAATATGCTACTTTGATATTGATTGATAGTGATACATATGGATAGAATAGACTAGTTTTTACTTGTTCTATGCTCCATTAATGTAGTTTAATTTAATACATGATAGGCTAGATATTTCTTTCTTATTGTGTGTGGTTCTTAGACTTTGTCTGAAAATTTGTTGAACATCTATATCAAATTTTTTCTAGGTATGTGCGACATTTGAACATGTCCATTGATTGTGGCCCTTGGTATTATGTATGTAAAATTTTTTTACGCGATATTTGAACATGTCTATTGATTGTGGCCCTTGATATTATATGTGCAATATTTAATTTTGTGACATTTGAATATGTCCACTAATTTGGCTCTTTTCTCTATGTGTGCAATACTTAAATATGTGATGTGAATATGTCCCTTGTATATATCCCTTGGCCTTATTGTATGACATTGTGTGTCATTATGTGACATTGTGTGTTGTGTTTATTGTGCTTGTTAAGCTTGATCAGTGGTACCATGATACATATCATGCACTCTTACTAGATAGTGTATTTAAGATCTAGTTACTTACTACATGCCTCATTTTTATATCTATTTAGACATGACACTTATGTGTCTCACATTAAATATGTCACATACATGCTTCAATTCCAATTACTTTTATGATAAGATACTATCAAACATGATAACATAATTCTATATGATCATATCTTTATCACATGATATAGTTAACCCTTATTTTGAGATGAATGAATTTTAGGATACATACCTCATCTCAAAAGGAGTGCATCATAGTGGGCTTGTCTTAGAGATCTAAACCTCCATAAGCAGACAAAAAATTAGATTCAAGATAGAGTACATGTTTTCAAATATTCAAAATAATGCAAAACTAGAATATGGTACAAGTTTTCAAAATATTCAAAGTAATTTAAAATTTAGATACATGATAGAAATCAACAAATTGATAAAAATTCTGAGGGCATGTGACATGCATGTGCACTCACTTTTAAAATACTCAAATCATAAAATTATACACACTTGCATGCATATGCAAAATAATTATAATATCTAAGTTATAGGTTGAAAATACAATTAAAATTGAGGATATAGATGCATAATATTATATATCATGGGTAAAAACTCAGGGGGACATGATATTCATTCTCATGCTTAATCGAAGTTCAAAGTTTTAAAGTCAAAAATTTCAAAATCCAATGTTTCAAAATTAAAAGATTAAAATATTTAATTCAAAGGGCATTATTCACCTCAATTTGAGTTTATGAATAATGTGGTCATGATGGGGTAATGAATATTATTCATTTTATTTTAATCATGTAAAAATAAAATCTAGATCTGTCTACCTCTATGTGATTCGGTCTATGTGTTGAGTTTCAATGATGCTCAATGACCATGGCATAAATCTAGTGAACCCATTGTGTAGTTTCATATTCTATGTGGTTGGTGTACATTTGAGTCTAATGACACTCAATGTCCTTGACATCACTTCTATTAAACCCATCATGGTTCCACCTTTTTGGATTAGTACATTGAAAACTATTTCCTATTCATGAAAGTTATAATAATGCATATTTCCAACTCAAGAGCTTGATTAGTTATTCAAATTGGGACTTGATCACTTTAAATTCAACATTTAGTTTAAATTAACAAATTTATTCAATAAGGGGCATATTTTTCTATCATCAATTATAGGTTACAGGGTAATTTGGTTTCACCTACATGCAAGTGTACTCCTTATTTGATCTCCTTTCAATTTTTTCAATTTTTAAAGTTCAAGATTTTTCAAAATTTCAAATGAAAAAAATGACTACTTAATGAGACGTTTTAGATTTTTCTAAATTTGAGTGCCCTGCAAAACTGAAGTATTCACTCAAAGGAAAAGTGAGTTATATACACTCACATTCAATTCTTTCTCCTTTATTCTAGAAATTTTATTACTAAAATAAGGGGGGGATGTAGACACATAAATTTGGTCATAGATACTTGAAAATTATAATTATTGACACATATTAAATCACATGACTTGCACCAAATTACATGACTTTTATTCACCTTTTCTCTAAGCCATTTTTTTATATGCGGGTTCAACCCTTTGTGTTCCATTACTATTGCATAAAACTTGCAATGTCAAAAGTTTAAGCTATCTAAAATCACCTTCAGACTATCTATAACAAAGGACATCTATACCTAATCCTTATGGAAAAGTCTGCACTAGGTATATAGTCACACTCTACACTCCTATCCACTTACACCATTGACATCTTGTACCAAATAATGACTAGTTTCCAAAATTTATAACATTCTTTTGGGTCTTCCTACACATTTCACATGGTTGGCTAAAGAAAATTATCAAAATGTTTTACCATAAATACATATCAAATTTCTTTCATTTAGACACTAGGTATTCACTTCTCTCAAGAAATTCATATTATTTGACATTGTTAAAATTTGCCCTATTCTTTCCAAATTCAAGATCATTCACAAAGAGAAGCCATAAGCCAAGTCAAGAGCATTCCAAATCAAGTCAAGAGCCATCATTATCAAGTAGTAAATCTTTTTTATAGTTACATACATATAGTCAAATGAGAAAAATTACACAGTCACTCTATGTGGGATAACCACATTGGATTGATTTCCATCCTTGGGGTATTGGATACATAAATGACAATCAATCATCAAGGGAGTGTTTGAGGTCAGATCAACCCATACACTCCCATATTTTTTTTAAGTTTTTAAGATATCAAATTAAAATTAGGGTTTTCAAAGGTAATTTAAGAATCATAATGGATTCAACATGTAAAAACCTAAGTTGTGATATCTCAGATTACTCTGTAGACACAGGCGCAAGATGCATAGTGATAAGTTTTTTGTCATAGTCAACACATACAAGTATACAGCCAATGGAATTGAATGCACTATGATATTGATCACTTAAAATGGCCATGTATAAGAATATCCTTTACTTATACCTCTAATATGTCATTTTTAGAATCATATTTTCTATCTATTCTTCATCCATCTTCCATAATCAACTGAGACAAGTCCGCAATCAATAAACTCAAATGCACTATCCTACAGTATCCTAACATCAGACCTATCCATATTATATTTTTGATTAAATTCCTAATTCCAAGCATTCATAGTGACCTCTCTTATTGATTCCACTTTCAAGCAATCAAAATAATCAACATAGATCTGTGTACAAGTTAAGTATATCTCTTCTTAATGTTAAAAATAACATTTTTTCTTATTTATCAAATTATCAAAATCAAAATTGTTGAAAATTGTATAACTTTAACATTCTGATATTTTTTTTAGTATTACATCTAGATAAAATATTAAACATTTTATATGTGTTATCAAAAATATGATAAAAAAAATAAGGCATTATTTTTTAATCCTATTAGATCAAATTAATAAAAAATAAGGGAAAACATATTGGTGAACTTGATATTTGTCTAGAACATATAAAACACCTACATTTTCCCTTAGAGATTCATATTTATTTATGGTTTCATATTTTTGTCTTAGAGTTTTCTCTCTGATTTCTAAGTTCCTTATACATTAAGGCTAGTTCCTCTATTCCTCTTAGGTGAAGTGTTAGGTTAAGTGGTGCTAAAATTGAACATAATTAGATTATTTTGATCCATACTAAAATGAATAACATAATTGAGATGCATATTCCTCCTTTTTCTTCTTCTTTCAATGCAAATTTTAATAATAAACATGTAGAAACACAAGATCATATTGTTAATGATGAAATACATGATTTATAAAAAAATCAATCAAGATAACAATCAACACCAAGATAAAATACATACTAATTACCTTCATGGGGTAGAATTTGGATACTTTTTGACATAATATCTGCCAAAAACCTGATGACTTCAACCATTTTTTTAAGATAATCACAAATTTTAAAAATGCACAAAATTAGACTAATACCATTATTATTATTATCCCTATGTCTACATCTATAGTCACACATGTGATGGCCACCTAAAGTGTGGGGGAAACATAAGGGTTTCTTTATATTTATATGCATATCTATATAAAAGAGACTTATGTAAACTGATAATTTATATCCAAGTGACATCATCACCCATGCCTACTACACAATCCCTCATGCATACTATTATAACTCTAGAAGATAAGGTGTTACAATTAGAAAAAGGTGCTTCTACAGTGATTCATTTAATTTATTCTCATGCTTTACTTCATAATCCATTAGCCCAAGGTATTTCAACTTATCCCTCACTTCTAGGTTTCTTATCTTCTAAGCTTGAATATATGGTGGTATAGGTGATCCAGAGCAACATTTAAGAGCTTTTCATGTAGCATGTTTAAAGTATGCCTCCAATGATAAGTTGTTGACTAAGTTAATTTTAATAAGTCTTAAGGACTATGCTTTATGTTGGTCATATGGCCACCCATTCTAATTAATTAAGGCATTCAATCCTTTGGCTAATCAATTTATAGAGCTTTTTCAATAAATATCAGTGAGAAATTGTTTTATGGTCAAATTATAGAACTTAAGCAAGGATCCAATGAACCAATTAGTGACTATGTGATTCAATATAAGACCATGATTTGTAAGATGAAAAATCACATGGCCAAATATGAGTTATTATATATCTTCAATCAAATTTTACTTCCCCTCTCCATGAGTTTATTATGTTCAATCGATTCAAATCATTTGATGAGTTATGTCATAGAGTTAGAGATTGTTAAGTTAAGCTCATATATTTTAATAAACTAAAATATGTGGATAATCATCCAACTACTTCAACCATGAAGTTTCAAAGTAAACCAAGTTATAAATTCAAAAAAATAACAATAGTTAATGCAATATCACAACCTACTAATTGGCACATCTTATCCAATCAACAAAGGAGGTAATTTTCATGATTTATTGAACCTCATCATAAGCTCTTACAAAATTTAATTGATTGTGGCCTTATATCTCTCCATGCACCAAAGGAGGTCAATATGAGTATGCCTCTACCCAAAAGATATGAAAATAATTCATATTGTGATTACCATAGATGTGAGGGGCATTATATAAATATATGTTTTAGGCTAAGACATAAGATTCAAGAACTCATTGATGATAACATTATTGATATTGTCACACTTACAAATGATTCAAAAACACAACCTAATGGGAGTGACAAATGAAAGATATTTTATAATCCATTTCCCAACCATATGGTAATAGAAACTAAGACTAATCCTAAGGTGTATATGACTTAAAATGCACAATCTCATCCAAAAACATGTGGACATCCATTAGATGGTGTTATTGGTGTAGTTACAAACACATTAATATAATGACCCATGATTGCATTTTATGATAATGAGATTGTATAAAATAATTATGATTTGAATACCTTATTCATACGTGTATACATTGATTTAAAACCTAAACATAATGTCATGGTAGATAAGGGTTCAAGTGGAAATGTTTGTACCATGCCACTATTTACTAGTATGAAATATACAAATGCAGATTTGATGGATGCAACCAAGTAATTAAAGGATTCGATGGGAAGAACAAAAAAACTTTTGGGAGTATGGTATTACCACTTAAGGTGGTCCATGTAGTATTTAATACTCCATTCTTATTTTTACAAGTACAAAGGCTTTGAGATGTTGTTATGATGCCCTTAGATACATAAGATTTGTCTTTAATATTAAATTTTATAGTTACAAGTATTCCATATGATTATCCTATTCAGTGAGAGGCATTTCATCCCCCACCCTGACCACCACTATAGTTAGTTATTCAACCTATTTAGGTTCATTCTATGTAGAAAATTTAGAGGAAGCTAGTTGAATTTCCTAGATTACCAGTGCTTCAACATATGTTACACCAAAGGGTTTTCAGGATTCATAGAAATTATTATCTACTCTATAATGTCCTAAGAGAGTGTTATAGAAAACTCATCATGCTCCATCATGAACATAAACACATTATTCTACTATAAAATAGATTCCACATGATATTATGCTCCTTAGAGTTAGTCATCATACACAAGATCCCATGAGTCATGATGATGATAATATATATAATATAATGGAGATTTGTCATATCCCCATCAAAAATAATTTATTTTATGTCATAATAAGTGCTAAGAGGAACAAGGATTCGATTAATGATATTATTTTATGTTTTTCATGTGAATAATTTAGTACTACATTAGTTGTGATTGTATGTTGAAACATTATATTTGTACTCAGTTTAGTGTTTTACTATGATGCAACGTAATTATTAATATTATTTTCATGTATTAATAAATTCTTAGTAACTATTATTTTTTTAAGTATTATCATTATGTAATTGGTTTTATATTTATTATTATTGGACCTAGTACTGCTAAAGTTTAATGGCTATTTTGTAGGTGGATTGGCCACCAAAAACTAGGCTTAGCTGTGGGAAAACATAGTGGAAAAGATAAGGTAAACCATGACAAGAGAGAGAGAGAGAGAGTTATGAATCCAAGATATCCATTAATGTCATTAATTAATACATATGTTTGTGTCATTTATTCAATATTATCCCACATAATTTTATGTTCATATTAAGTTTGTCTTATATGGTTTTGGTCATAATTAATTTTAAACATAATATTGAGATCAAAATATTATGCTAAACATAAGTGTTATGGAAACCAGAAATTATAAACGCAACTAGGTAAAATTTTATTTTTATATCATCTTATGAAAAAATTGAGTCAAAACTTGAATACACCATGCAAAGGACAAGATCCACTTTATGCAACCTTATATTCGAAATTGATTTAATAATTGGGTTAGTGACTAATGTCACAAAGTAAGGTTTTCATAGTAAAAAGGGGACTTATATTTTCACACAAAAAAATATCAATGAATTTTAATATATCAAAGGTAACATAGCATAAGTAACAAGAGGCATAAAATCCATCTTTACAAAACTTGTAATGGTCAGGTTTTATGTTATAAGAAATTAAAAAAAAAGAATATTTAAGGGACGGTCAATATAATACCCTACTTAAAACCTTAACCTCGAGTCATTGCATTTTATAAACCCATAAGGGTTAAGGAAGTCAACACCCAATTAGGTTTTTATTGGGAGAAATTCTATCATTATGTATAATGGCCAACTAGGACAAGGCTCCACCACCAAGATATGAAGGAGATAGAGATTATCATAAATGACTGTTGATTTCCATCATGTGAAATAATGCAAAAAATCATGGAATTTTGACATTGAGTAAACCATTCAAAAGGGAGTGTTAGGTAGTAATAACTCCATGCAAAACTACATAAGTTTTATCTATCAAAGTCAATACTGGAGGTTAAGTATGTATGCAATATTTAAATTTTGTAGATCTTGCATATCCATGAACATGGAAGAATAATAAAAAGGAAAAAGAGGAATATGATTAATATGCAATTCGTAGTGTGATGAATTGAATTAAAATTGAAAATAAGTTTTAAGGTATATTATGTAAGATAAGGATAAGCCAACATTATAGGGTAGCAGTTTGACAAGTAAGTATTTTAAAACCCTAAAAATAAATTAGGGTTTCTAATTATGTTATGGCTATGAAATATGTGTATAGTATTTTTTAAACCCAAAGAAGATTTCTCTTTTTATGATTATTATATTCATGAATGTGTTTTATTCTGTGAAGGCACCTATATGTGTTTTGCAAACCCTACATTGACATTTATTAACATTGCCCTATACATTTTCATTGAAGCTTATAATAAGTTGATGTAAAGATCCATTTGAATCAGTCAATAAACCCAAGAAGAATATAATAGTGTACTTGGGTAAACCCTATTTAGTGAACTAAAGAACATTGAAACCTCAAATATTATTGGTAATATTAAAGTATATACAAGGTGATTACACTTTGGGAAAATATAGTGGCCAACTTGAGTCTAGGAAGGTAAACTTGCACACTTATCAGAGGATTACAAATCTATTCCCCAGTGGTAAACATGACATTTTATCTAGTAAGATTGAATTCAATCTTGGGTTAAAGCAATATGTTTAAAGCCATAATGTACTGAAGATAGGGAAAACCTAAAAAATTAAAACGTAAGGCTTTATTAAAGGTTGTATACAACCTATTCTTTGAGTTCACTATAAGACTTGTAGTGGAAAGGAAAACAAGTTCAAGTTAAGGGTCGATAAAAAAATGGCTAAGGTTTATGAATGAATAAATACTGAAAAAAAAAATAGTTACAAACAACATACTAAATTTTTTAAGACCTAACTTGGTACAAACTGTAAGCCCACTAGGAAAAGTTATGAATTCTCGAGGATAAAAGATATTTTTTATTAAGGAGGATTAAGCTAAATAAAACCTATAATACATCCAAATGCATAAGACATTTATGAAAAATAATAATTTAGGTTACAAACAACCATGTCACATTACTATTTTAAGAAAACCTTAGACTAAGGTCAAACAAAAGAGATGGTAGAGTGAATCCAAGTGACTGTAAGCATTTAATAAATCTTGAAAGTACACTGAAATATTTTTGTAAAATTATACAAACCTAAGAGTCTCTTTCTCTCTCTCATAATATTTTATATTTCCCATTGTAAAGTGTATTACACATAAAAAATGATGGTTTGGGTAGGTATGACCAAACATTATACACTAATGGATGGGATTGTCTTGGCAAATCTGGGTGTTGGTTATTTGACAAATATATTTGAAGGATTCTAATTATTTGGAAAAAGTTTTATATTAGTTATTTGCCTCTTGATTGAGATGTATATGATTGTACTTGTGTTTTTAATTATGATAATGTATTTGTTGTATATAAAACATGAAAAATCATATACAATAGTCTTTGAAAGGATTTATATGGTTATTCAGTATAGCTTGAAGTTTTAAGCTTTATGAAAGAATGTTATGTTCTTATTTGTCTTGTACATATATGTGATAATTAGGACAAGCCTTTTCATTGGCTATGTTGAGTGAATTATATGTATTTTAAGTAATGATTAATTGATAATCTGTAAGAGGTGGAATATTTATGCTTAATCAACTATAGTAGAATGTATTACTAAAATTTTGTGTTGTATTCCATATGGATGCTCAGAATAAAATGTTCCTTTGAATAAGATCCTTATTTGTTGTAACAATAATTGTTATAGCCTATATGTCTAAGGTGTTATTATTCTCTGATTTTACTATTTGTATTCAATTAGGTTGGGATTCAAGATGATCCATTTTCTATTAACATGCATACTCAATTTTGTGTCATTATTGACAAAGTTATATTTCATGATAAACTGAGTGCATCTATAGACCCTATAGTTTTGTTAGATGATTTTTCATCCTTGATATTTTATATATTTTTCCTCATATAACTATGAATGTCATCAATCAATTCATTAAAAAAATATTTAAATTTGAAATTGGTATATCCTTACAAGTTTGCTCTTAATACTACCCTTTTTCTAGTTTGATGTATAAATTCAAGCAATCACAATTGATTTCACTTTATGTTCAATCATTGTATCTAAGTCTTAAACAAAGTATATAGTATGGAAATTTATACAAAATTTACTAACCTGAAGTGAGTGGTAATAATACATGGTACATATACCTTATCCTTGGCTTGTTTAATTTTGAAATTTATTTTTATAATTTTGCTGCTTGTTACTATAATTGTCTTAGTGTATACAAATTGTAAGACTAAAATATTACCCATTTGGATAACTATGCCTATAACCATTGATGTTATCATGAAAAGATCAAATTTATAGGGTATTATCGATATTAATCTCTTACCAGATTAATTTATCATTATTCATCTTGATGATCTTTATGAGGTCATATTTACAGTAATTGTAAATGGATTTTACTTATATTCAATTAGTGGTAAAAAAAATAATATATGAATATTTTATATATGTCTAATAAGTAGATAAAATTAATTAACTAATGGGAGACTGAGTTATTAACTTTCTTATATATCTAGAACATAATAAACATGTTGAATACATGATGAGTATTATGTTAGAAAGGTTGTGTTTCATGCTGTGTTGTTTGATATTAATGAATGTTAAGGAAGAAGTAGATAAGTGGAAATCAATGTTTTCTATGGATAAGTTGCCTTGTTCTTATTGGAGTACCAATAAGTGAAAGATATAAGTGAAGTATATATAAGACTTAGAATTAATGAGTTGTTAATGCAAGGTTTATTGAACTATTGAACTTATGTCTTGAAAGATTATACTATAAACTTATTGTGTTCTTGAAAATGGAATAAAATTTGAAAGACATCATTGTATTTAAGTTTAACTAATTTTTGGTGAAAGTTTAAAAAAGTAATTTTGAAATAACAAGTACTGTCATAGGTGTTAGGTTTAAGGTGTTTATTCTAGATAATATGTTTCACCACCTACTTTGCTATTGTTAATTAAAATACAATTCATAAAAGGATAAGAAATTCATTGTATGTCTGGGAGTTAATTATACTTGATTTCATTATATGAGTTGTCCTTACCTTTATTTGGAGCATTTATATGAGATTAAGACAAGGTGTGTGACCTATAGTTAACTAGTTATTAATGAAGGTGCAAGTATAATCTTAACTACTAAGTTATTAAGGAGGCCATACTCAGGGTTTAGGTAGTGTATCAAAGACCAATAATATGTGGTATGAAACTTCATGAATGTTAACAAAAAATCTTATCATTTGAGAATTGATCAAAGTTTAAAGTACCACATGGTGATACTATGAAAAGTAAATAACTATTGGTCAAATTGTCTTAAACTTAATTTACATCTTTCATGATGCATTAGTGTCTTGAATAAAATAAAAAAGTTTGTTCAAACATATTGAAAAAATAATTTAGGGTATTTTTCAAATGGGTGTTTTAAGATTACATGTCAAATTTATACACAAATGCATGTGATACCACTCGCTCATGATAGGTGACTATTCCAAGTTTGATACAAGAGGTCTACAGGTGATTATTCCCTCAATTGGATAATTGGTTAGAATATTACATAAGAAATATATTTAAAAATATAAAATAAAAATAAATATTCCAAAAATCCAAAATTAAGAACTAAACATGACTTGCTTGCTAGTTTATATTATTCATTTATGTTATTTATCACATATTTGGTACATTACATATCCTTTTCCATACACACATGAATTTCATGGTACACATGAGTGAGATGTAGGACATATAGGTTTACATGATACATGGACGCATATATGTAGGATATTCTTATACACAGGGGACACGCCAATGTTGGGGGCATCTCATTCCATAGGTGACACTGTTATAGGTTATATTTTTCTATGACCTTTCCATCTAACATGATTGATCTACATTGATTTATTAAATATGCCTTGATTTTTATTATATTTTTTATAGTGATACATTTAATAGATATTCTATTTTAATATGTTGTGACATTGATATTGATTGATAGTATAGATTAGTTTGACCTTTTCCATGCTTCATTGTTTCTATTTCAATTAAATATAGGATAATAATTGATTATTCTTTGTTTGTATATTGCCTTAATTTATGAAATTCTTTGATTGAGTGTACCATTGTATGCCTATTTATTTGGTCCCTTGCCTTCTTATGCGAGTTTCGCTTGATTGAGTTTTTAATTGTATGAATCTTTATTCGGGCCCTTACATTATTCTATGATTTTTTATTTGTATAGATATTTTGCCCTATTGTGTGACATTTGATTTTCAATTATGTGTGGCTCTTTCCTTATGTGACATTGTGTGTCATGGACATGAAATTTGTATTCTTATGAGTAGACTAATCTAGGATTGTTTATTGAGTTTGTTGTGTTATGCTCCATATCACAAATTTTATTTCTTGTGTTTGGTGCCATGATCCATATCATTCACCTTTAATGCATAGTTTACCATTCATTGGTTATAAATTACTATATTTATCTTGAAAAAGATACAAACAAAGCATAATAAATTCTTAGCCTATGGGAAGTGAAAATAGAAACAACGAATCATGGAAAAAGTCAAACTAATCTATATTATCAATTTATGTTAGTGTCATAACATATTAAAATAACATATCTTGCCTTAGTTTATTAAATTATTTGATTGAGTGTACCATTGTATTCTTCTTTATTTGGTCCTTTGCCTTCTTATGTGACTTTCTCTTGATTGAGTTTTTCATTGTATGAATCTTTATTTGGGACCTTCCATTATTATATGATTTTTATTTGTACGGACATTGCCCTATTATGAGACATTTGATTATCCATTATGTGTGGTTCTTTCCTTGTGTGAAATTAGGTGCTATTGCACACAATTTATTGTGTGTCATAACCATGACATTTGTGTGCTTATGAGTAAAATAATATAGTATTGTTTGTTGAGTTTGTAGTGTTTTGATAAATTTCATGCATATTATTTCTTATGTGTGGTGCCATGATCCATATAATGCATCTTTCATGCATAGATTACCATTCATTGGTTATCAATTACTATATCTATTTTGACATGATATATTTATGTCTTACACTACATGTTTCATATATTCTTTGATGATATATTATCCACATACTAGAACATGCTCTTAAATACTTACATATTTTTATATAACATGATGTAGTTAACTCTTTTATTTTGAGATGAATAATTCAAAAGTTACAATCCTCACCTCAAAAGGGAGACATATTAGTGGGATTTTCATAGATATTCAAGCTTCCATTTATAGATATATCAGATTTTGGGATAGAGTATATGATTTAAAGAGTTTAAATTAATTCAAATTATTATTTTGGTTTCATATTATGGGACAATTATTTATATATTGAGATAAATTTAGGGGCATATGCACTACATATGTACACATTTTAAAATAACACAAGTTAAAAGTTTTTAGAAATTTCATATTTGGGAATTAGGATAGATATGTATAACATTATACATCATGTTGGAAATTATTAAACTAGACTGGGGACATGAACATTGTTCACACATCCACTATTTTAGTTTTATATATTGACACCAATTGAATCAGATTGGGTACTTGAACATTGTTCATTTACATTATTACAATTTTATATTATTAAGCATAACATTTATGTGACATTGATGGTACTGCTATGTGAACATTTTGATTCTAAAAGTTTATATGCAATGATTTATTCAACCTAAATGAGCCTAATATAAATTTTACCTTCCATCTTAAGGTTCAAGTGATTCGGGAAACAATTCAGATGACAATTTGGGTGATGGGTCCACCCCAATTGATGACGGAACTTTCGGGAGCCATAACTTTTGCACCGTAGCTCCAATTGACTCGCCGTTTGAACCGCTGGAAAGATAATAATGTGGGGAACATCGTGAGATAGCATTGAGATTTGATCAATGAATTTTTACACCATAAAACCCATTGGAAGTGTCCCAAATTTCAATTTTAGTAGTGTAGTCTAAAAATAGTAAGTTTCTAAAAATAGTAATTCTTCGAATTCTGTATTGTTGTAAATCATGGAAGTCAAACCAATTCATCTCCCTCAATATTGGTGACCTTCCACATCAACTCACCTTTATTCCCATTTCTTAGGCCTAAAAATAGTGTCAAAATTTGGATCTAATGTTTTGAAGTGGAGATACATTTTCAGATTTGTGCACATAATAAGCACGTAGTATTACACAAGAAGATAATTTTAAGTCAGGTGTAGTAGGGTCAAATCATAATAACATGTCCAAATTTTTTTTCATAAATAGGTCAAATACACTTTCAATCTCCCCTCAAAATATCTTGAGTTTAAATCATTGACATTAAACAAACATATGTGTTTTAGATTGTATGCCACACTTATAAAAATCTAGATATTCATTTAAAAAAAAACCCATAAAATTACATTTACTATCCATTCCTTTTAAAAATTAACCTAGGTGATGAAATCAAAGTAGCCTAAAACTTACATATTACAAAATATAGATAAAAATAATTTACTATTAGAACCCATTAACATTATAACATTTGCAATGTAAGAGATAAAACTCATCCATATTATTGTAGAACCTAGGAAAATTATTAAACCCTAAAATTTTGTTTGCATTACATGTTAAAACATCTCAAATATTGATACTTTTTTTTAGGAAAAAGGTTTACAAGATTGTGTATCAATAATGAAAAGGTATTACAAAAATTGTCAATAAATTTGAGATAATATTTGATATGCTAGTCAAAGTTATTACAAATCTAAAACCATGAGAGATAAAGAAACAACACTAGAATACATATATAGTAAATATATGTTATTTCAAAAGAAAACCTGTTTTTAGGGAAATATTGTCTCTTGTATCTTAATTAAAAATATGATATATCTTTGTGATAGAGATTGAGTTATTGTGAATAATAGGGAATTCTAAAATAAAAAATGTGGTCTACCTTTTCATTTATAAAATTCATGGGAGAGATTGTAAAGAAACATTATCTAAAAAGGTCCATTAGGCAATAACTATAGTTGATTGGAATTCAATAGGAAATAAATAAAAATTATTGGTGACCCCTATTAAATATTGTATTTAAAACTTGAGGCATAGTGATCAATGTTAACCCTTGATTATGGATAGGGAGTGTTGAATCATTCAGAAGAAAAATCAAATGTATTATCAAATTCTTCATACCTTTATTGGTATCATGGTTAGAGTATGGTGACCACATACCAATTATAAATAGATTTTTTTTGAATGTAATTAATTTAATGAAGGCAATAAATGATTAAATTATGGTGATCATGGTGTTGGCAACACCACATAATCATATCACACACTCAAGGATTTTTGGAAGGATCCATTGGATCATTGTGGGAGATAAAGTGAAAAGGAGTGATTGCTTACTTCTCCACTGAATGGAGAAATTGGGTATTTTTTGAGATCAAATTCTAATTATTTATTGCAATAAAACTATATTTATTTTTATGTTTTTACCTTGTTTTGAGGTAGTTGTGTTTATTATGAGATCCCATCCTTCTTGCATTTTAAGTTATAATATGCATTAAATAAATTTTGTGGAAGGGTTGCTTTGCTTTTATTTTATTATCACTTATTGTGAGATAGGTGTCTTTTGATCCTAAATGTGGTTTTTAGATTTCAGTTGTATAGCCACATCCTCTTTCTTTACTGTTTTAGATATTGAGCATGATATTGAAGAAATTGTTGTAGGTTCTCTTTATAGATCTAGGTATTATCATTAGGGACAATATTTTGGAAATTAGTGCTCATAGAGGCCTCCTTAAATGGGGGATCGATGGTATGATCAACTATGGTATATTACAATTATAGATCTCAAGGAAGTGGTGAAAGGAGAGAGATGGGTTGGTTGAGGGGAATACATAGGTAGGGAAATGATTGACATAAATTTTTCCTTTCAACCCAAGTGTGATAAAAAAAATTCAATCCCTTAAGAGTTTATCTCAATTTTACATTTTTTGACTTGCATGACATTTAAACTATCAAAATATGATAACTCCTATCTTGTTAATTTAATACTTGCTTCATGATTTGTATTTTATTGATGCAAATCACTGACCTTGAACTAGCCTTTATGAACTGCACCTATTTTAATAAAAATGTGCACAATGAGTAAATAAAACTATGCAAAGTGAAGGTATAATATAAAAATAAAGTAAAATACACTAATAAGATTTTATCTACTACCTAATATATTTAATTAAAGTAAAATTGACTATTAGAAAAGTAATAGTAATATAAAGAGATGGAAATAAGATGAAAATGGACACACCTTGGCACTATAATTGGATTTTGAGATTGGAAATAGGATTCTGAGAGTAACTCGATCATAACCTTGAGACTTATATATGATCTGAGAGAGGGACAAAAATGGTGGTTCACTGATTGTGACCTAGTAAAAAATCCACCACCGATTCTAAACTTGAGCTATGATTGAGACATGCTAATTTTTAGGTTTTGGAACATTTTATGACACTTCACAAATAAATAATGAGAAATGTTCTGATTCTAATTTATAGAATTGATGGGTATAATTATCTATAATTTATCTCCTTTGTTGTAGATCTAATTCTCCACAATGTCAAAAAATATAATATGTGTAAGGGTTACTGGCCCATGCCTCCCTCTTATGAGTTTTAGCTACATGTCATGCATGTAGTAGAATCAAAGCTTAATGTAGTTTAAGTGATTTTAAGTTTTACCAATGAAAATGAAATAAATTAACTTTGTCTCCTTCCTAGATAATCAAATCCAACTATATGCTTCAATATGACCTTATTTCAGTATAAGATGTGATGGCATAAGAATTGAATTAATTTTGATGAAATTTTGGATCAATGTGTAGTATCCTTTAAAAAATTACAAACCTCAGGATAAGACTTGATGATTTTTTATAATAGATTGGGCTTGTAAGATAATTTGAAGGTTTAAAGAAATGATAAATGACCATGGGTAGATTTGAATAAATATGGCTCTCTAAGACACATACACATAGGCTGACCATATAAGATAGTGATAAGAGATAATTAAGGCATGATAAATCAACAAGGTAGAAAGGACTCAAAAAAGAAAGAGGGTCAGGATTGGTAGACTGTTGATTGTGACAAGGTCAAAATTGAAGAATCATCAATTGAAATCTGATACCAAAAAGGCTTAAAGTAGAGATCAAGCTGAATAAATGATGACTAAATAGGATATTGGTGTTGAAAACTAAAAAACATAAGATGTTTTAGGAAATATATGTCTCAAGGTTTTCAATCATCTAGTGTGAGTAGGAAGTGTCTAAAAATGGACAAATATACACATGGAAAACCTTGGTTTGAAGATCGAGAAAGTTGTTGCATGTGTATTTGGTTGCTAAGATTGATAGCCATAGCAGATATATTAAGAATGGATGGTGTGACATGAAATTTAGGCCTGGGAGGTACATAAGAGAGAGTATGATGTATAGGTATACCCATATATATCTGGGCAACAAACTGTGGTGTTCCCTTAATAGTTATACTAGGTGTAGGCATCACTTATGTAACCATAGGTGTAGACACATGAATATATTTAGTAGGAATATTAGTCTGAATAACTAATTTAGATGATTAGTGTCTACCAAAATTTAATCATGTGCTTCCTTAGATGTTGTTTCCTTAGTTATCCTTTTCTTTTCATCTCTAGCTACATGCAACAATGCTTCAATCATTTAGGGATTTATCTCAAGATATTATTTAAGACCAACTTGATGTACATCATAAAAATAAATTTTATATTATATATTATCTTTATGTATATCAAACGAGAGGTATTCACATTATTGGTATCTTCCATTGAATCCATATTAGGGCTTGTAAAAGTTATATAAGCAAAAAATTGAAACCCTAATAGAATAAAGGGCCTAAGAATAAACCTTAAGAGGAGATAAATATAAAACCCTAAGAAATTTTTGAAAGCTTGATGTAAAATGAAACCTAGGGTTTTAATTATTTAAATCAATGATCAGGTTCACCAAAATGTTTGGCTTACTTTACACATAAGGATATAAAATAACAAAAACTATGCACTAATTCAAATTATAGAAATAACCACAATAATATAAATTGAAAGGGGATATTTGATATTAAAAACACTTGCTTTATAAATGACAAGACAAGATAAGGATGATGGATTTAGCTGATTTTGGTTGTCTTTTTCTCATAGAGGATGTCATAGGATATAAAAATGCTCTAGATGTGCTTTTTAAGCTACTCAGATCTAAAATAGGGGCCAAAAACTTATCTAAACATTGATAGGAAATTTAGATGTTATCATAGCTAGAATTTTTAGAGTTTATAGATAGTGACTCTAAGACCACAATGGGGGTTTGTAACTTTTGGAGCCTTATTCTTGTGCCTGAAAGATATTTTTTTTGTGCACACTTCTTTGATCCTATGCAATGATACATGTTTTTGGTCTTTTTCATCTAAACCCTAATTATTCTTGATTTGCCTTAGTATGCCATTAAAAATGGGTTAGTACTTTGTGTTGGATTGACTCCAACCATTCCCTACTAAATAGATAAGAGTTTCATACATTCCAAAACTCCAAAGAAGGATTAAACCACATGTAGTTATCCCACTTATGTGTATGTATGCAAAATCATGAACAATCTAGACTGTTATTCTATATTTTGATCTTTGATACTTGGTAATATGAAACTTTGACCTTTTGTATTCAAATTTGGCTCTATGTACTACTCTAGTCCCAATCCTTAAAGAATTTAGATGTGTATATGTTAGATTAGGGGTTTTCTTTTTTCCCATATTTATTTATTATGGGATTTTTTCCCTCACTTGGATTTTTCCTGCTTTCATGGAAAAACTTCCTTATGTATGCAGGTTGACTGGGTGACTAAGAAGTAATTCCCTTGACTGGCTATCCCAGGGATGGGAGTTACTCAACTATTCTTGGCCTTGTCTACCACCTTTTGTGGAGGAGTTACTTGCCTATTTTGGGGGTTTGTTGACCACCTTTTGTGGAGTTACTTGCTTACTTTCTTATATGTACTCATCTCATTTGAGAGATTTTCAACTTAAAGAAAGATTGGGTTTTGCTCCACTTGATTTTTATCTCTTGAAATATTATATTTGAGTGATTTAATTTTGATTCAACAACATTGTGGTGTGCACAATATTCATCTCATGTGATCTTGACCTTTGTATTATATTGATGATTGAATGTATACCACCAAGTTAACATATAATATTTAAGAAACACTAATAATTTTTAGATTCAAGAAATCTATTGAATGAGTTGCATGTTGTGATAATCCTACTACCTTTGGTAAAATATAGGCAAAAACATGAACTATTTCACAAATTTATAATGTTTGGTTGTTGGGAGTAACCATGGCCTAAATAAGATCTATGAAATTAAAGAAAATATATGCTAATTAAATTAAATTATGCTCAAAACCTAAGTCTAAATCTAAACTAAGATTAATTATTCACAATGGAGCTAATCTAAGGTGAATTGATAAAATGAGCAAAAGGAAGGGTAAGGCAGAAAATAAAGATGTTGCTGGTCTTTATTTTAGACATTATGATAAATTTAAAAGTTCATATGAATATTAATTTAACCAATATATGTTATGAAGTATAATAAGCTCAAATAACACCATAAATTAGGCAAAAATTTAAGGATAACATGAAAAAGATGCAAATAAGAACTCAATTTACTTTAAAGATTTCACCCCTGCAAGCAAACAACATTATCCCAAATGCAAGAAGAGTAAATAAAGTGAAGCAAACATAAGAACATCCAAATAATCTAAAATTAACACAAATTAGTAACTCTTCATTCAAAGATACACATATAGAATCAATAAGAACCATTCAGATCTAAAACCTAAACCAAGCGAGTGAGAGAGATGCCATGATAACAATTCACACAAGCAATTGTGGACAAACTTTGCATAACTCTTTGCTTATATTGACTTGTTCAAAAGTTACAATATAATTTTGACTCCAAAAATCTCTCCCTTTTACAATTGGCAACACCTCTTTATATAGACAATTCATGAGGCATGTCGGTCAATGATGACAAATTACATTTATACATGTGTCTAAGACAACTGTCCTTTCTATTACATTCTAGAATAAAAGACCTTTTCTAATATATTGACCTATAGGCAATGTGTTTCACAAATACAAATCCATTTATAAAGGAATATTCCTTTTTAAAAATATCCTACAATGTTAGTTACAAAATAACATTCCTAATCCAACTAATTTTGGGACCCTTGTGCTGCTATAACCTTTTGCCTTCCTTACAATATCTCCATTATATAATGTTACTCATTGATCATCTCATGGAAAACTCTCTTTCTTGATTTGCTAGGTTATTTATATCTTTTTAGCTCTTCCTAAGGCCTGCTTGGTGCTCCCATAATCTCTTATCTTCTCTTTAGATGAAAAAAGTAGGCCCATAATCATCTTATTATCGGCCCCTATCTTTCCTTGGCTTTGGCTCCTTACTTGTTGCATGAATTGAGAAGTTCCATGCTTGAATCCCTCATTAGTGATAAGGCTCAAAGGACTAAGTGATGTGGGCTAATTGATTAAGTTTTCCAACATGTATAACATTCTATCTTTTTGTTGTTTGGGGTCCTTGGAAATGTCCTCCATCTGCTTGGACCAATTACTCAAGGATTTGATTTTACTCACCAATATAGCCATAGTCATACCTAAATGGGTTAGGTTGACTATTCAAAATTCAAGGACTTGATTTTTGGTTAAGACTTTGATCAAGCTTTTCATCTGATAGCTTGAAGCATGCCCTTAGCCAAATTAGCCTGTAGCCATGGAATTTTACTTAATTATTGCCTCTTATTTAGTTCTGACTAACTTTAAAGAATTGAATAAGTCAACCATGGTGTCCATATATAGCTTGAATCTATCTTCTTGGATTAAAAATATAACATTCTCTTCTAAATTTTATTCTATTGTAAGATTCCCTTTATCATTGTAGTAGGGCTTCCTTGTAGACATGTTCTCCTCTTATGATGGGTTGTTCATTCTCACTGGTCCAAAATGATCTTAACCAATTGTTGTCCCCTATATTTATTGTTGTGGCATCTAATTATGTATCTTTGAAAACCCTCTCTTCTATGTATGTCATTAGATAAAGATCCACATCTTCCCTTGAAACATATGTTCGAGCTGCCATGGTTGTGCGCTTCTTTATATTGATTGTTACTGGTCTGTAGTTCAATTATAGATCAAATTATCCTTGCACAAGTGATAATTCAACTTCCTTCGACTGATTATAATGATCACAGGGTTAAATCAAGGTTTTTACACTTACCAAGGCTTTTTAAAGGTTTTTATAGTGCTCTAATGGTGGTAGCTATTTCAAATTGCATGAGCTTCATGACTTAGATCCCAATTGGATTGCATACTTATACCCTTACATTTCCTAAGCTTAAAAAATATTTAACTTGGCACGTTATACTTATGTGGCTCTGATGTGGCATCACTATGGCATCCTTGTGGCATTTTTTCATCATTTTTCTCATTGGTATTTAAAAAGTGACCGTTGAATTTTGAAAATTCTAACTTGATTTTGCACCATTGGATCATCCTTGTACAGATCAATATAGACCATTGATCTCGATCTAAGAATTCAAATGCTATTGGCTACTATCTATGTTCCCCATGGTTATGACACTCTTCACATCTGCATTCACTCTAAGCTTTATTGAAATGTCAATGTTGATCTCATACCATTGATCTCATTTGCATGGATCAATAACGCTCCATCAATCTTGATATTCCTAATTATGTTTCCTACTCCATGGACCATTGATCGAAACATGTATGCTCATCAACGTATCATCAATCTTTGAAAGATGTTCAAGCTTTAACTTGTGGCTCATGGATATGCCATGTGTCATATTCATATTTATCCTTAACTTTTCAACATTTGTTGTACACTATTAGATCATATTTTCCTAAGTAAACACATTCTATTATATCTTGATCCGTAAAGTTGAACACCATTGGCTATTAAGTGATCTTTAGCTGTAAGTGTGACACTTGTCACTCTCTATCTTTTCTTAGGTATCTATTAAAGTTTTGACTTGATACATGTCATTAGATCAATTCTACTTGAGCAAACATGTACATTTTATCTTTGGAAGATGTTTGAACTTTATCTTAAGGCTAGGGATTTGTAGTTAGTCTTTCACCATTAAATATTGATCACCTGAGAAAATGCCATTGGCTTCAAGGTTGAATGCCATTGGCTATTGAGTATTCTTTGGATATGAGTGTGACACTTTTCACCCTCTCAGTTATCCTAGGGCTCTACTAAAGTTTTGACTTGATATATACCATTAGATCAATCCTACCTGAACAAATGTGTACCATTGATCTTTGGAAGATGTTCAAAATTTATCTTAGGGACGGGGATTTGTCTTTAATCTCACAACATTAGATTTTGATCACCTGAGTAAATATAGATCATTGATCATATGAATGAAAATGATATTTAAGTCAGTGCTTGAATGCCATTGGTTGCAAAGTCGAATACCATTGGCTACTAAATGTTCTTTGGCTGCAAGTGTGGCACTTATCACCCTCTTTCTTGTCCTAGGGTTCTATTGAAGTTTTGACTTGATATGTGTTATTAGATCAATCCTTCCCAAGCAAACACATACCATTGATCTTTAGAAGATGTTTGAAATTTAGCTTAAGGCCAGGGCTTTGTCTTTAATCTTGCACCATTGGATCTCAATCACTCAAGCAAATGCAGATAATTGATTCTATGAATGAAAATGATATTTAAGTTAGTTTTCATGAATATAAATAACTTAGCATAAAGTTTTTGGACTATGATTTTATTTCATGTTAATAAACATGGGTAAGACCTTAGGATAAACTTTTTAAGTTAAGTTTTAAACATGATAAAGGGGACCTTACAAATGATAAAAGACATAATATATAGTTTTATCCTAAGGTTTGTTGTATTAATGAATACACCAAACTTTCTTAGGCTAAGTCTATAGTAAAAGGGACCAAGGGGGGCTTAGGAAAATAGAGAGACCAAACATAAAAATTTTAGACTAAGGTTTGGTCATGTTAATAAACATGGCTAAACCTTAGGATAAAAATTGAACTAAGTCCATGGTATGATAAATCATTCCCACATAAATTATTCCCGCTAAATTTGAATTTGATTCAAAGGGACCTAAGCTAGGGTAATTCAAATGAGGGTTTCAAGATGATTAAGCATGACTTTAATTTGATTTTCAATATGCCAAAGGTTAGTAAAATATTAAATTAACAGTAAGATATGGAACCCAAGACATTTCCCATTCCAAATGGACTCCATTGGAGCTGCAACCTGAAACATAAAGATCTAATGTTAGCCCTTTAGGCAAGATTAAATCAGAATTATGAACAAATATGCCAACTAAATCAAGTGTGAATGATATTAAAATAAACACAATGTGAAAATATGCTAATAGTTCTATGATCAAGTGGAATTTCAATTTAAAACAAGGGTCCCCATTTTTTCGAAATGTGGGTATGTTGACCTCAACAAATGGTAACTTCTAGGAGAACATAGCAATATGTTAGAATTCAAAGACGTTGGTTAAGACTAATAACTAGTTTAATCATTCCATTTGATCAATTAATATTGAGATAAATTCATGTTTAAAATAAGTCTTTCACATGTAGAATTAGGATCAAACATCAAGACCCAACCATGTTATGTGTGTGCTTTGATTCCACTTACTTTTTGTCATTTGACTTGAGGAAACAACTTCTAGATTTCATGGATTTGATCATTAGCACTTAATTTCAACATGTTTGGATATTTATTAAGAACCATGATTTAGATTATTGAAGTCTTGGGAATTTCTCTACTTCCAGCCAGGCATCATAGCCCTGATAGAGATACCTTTAGCTCCACTCAATGCATTACTCCACTGCTAACTAGGCATCTATAACCCTGATAGAGGTTACCAGAGTGATTTCTGCTTAGAAAGATCTTAGATTTTACAAAAAGCTCTTGTTTTTTTAATTTTTTAGATCATTTTGAATTTATATCAAAGGTTGGGAACCAAATTATTTAGGTTTAGGGATTTGGTCAAGTGTTTAATCTTCAGACAATCATCCTTGGTTGCAACCTTGTCCTAGGCAATAATGTTTATTAAGTGCAAGCATGACTGTATCTTAATAATTTGATATTTCACTCTACATGTGAAATAATTATTAAAACCAAGCTTGGATCATAACCATGCTCCAAATCCCAAGGAATAATCATCCTAACCATCTATCCTTACTATTTTCTCCAAATTATAACATTAATCTCCTATTTCAATAATCCATAATCAACCAATGTTGAGAAAACATTCCTACATTCCTAAACTATGGAGTTCCTTTTGAGCATTTAAATGTATTTTGAGTTGAGGACTATCCAAAAGGCCTTGTTGAAATTAAAAAATAAAGTATGAAAAGCAAATAAACCAAACACAATGCAAACAAATATATACAAACACTATGTACAAACAAGGGACAAAAAAGAAATAACAAGAATGAAACTAATCTAGCCTACCTACACTAAATTCAACTAGTCTTACAGTCATTTCATGAAGTCTCCAGGTGGGATAACAAATAAATAGTGATTGAGGTATTGCCCATTGGTTGGCAATGTAAACTCTACTCTTTATAAGTCTTTTAGTTTGAAGGTGTTGTCTGTTAGGGTCTCAATAATTTGATATGGACCAATCCATAGAGGTTTAAATTTCCCATGTTTTCCTATGGTTCTAAGGCTTTGTCCCAGAGAAGAACTAAATATCCTTGTATAAACACCTTTATCTTTAAACATTTATCAAACCACCTCTTGATTGTGGTTTGGTGTCTACTGAAATTGGCAAAAGACTCCTCTCTTACATCTTCCATCTATATGATGTCTAATAACCTTGAACTTGCAAATTCTTGATCATCCTCCATGTAATCTTGCATAAAATTATAGGTTCATATCTTGAGTGTTATGGGGATTATAGGTTCTTGACCATATACTAGCAAGAATGGCGATGTCTTAAGACCTTGCTTGATTCCAAATCTATCTGCCCAAAGGGCATATTTAAGTAGCTTGTGCCATGTCCTTGGTTTATCATCTATAGAATTATTTATGGCCTTCATCAAGTTATTATTTGTTGATTCTGACACTCCATTACCTTGAGGATAATGGTTTGATGAGAAATTGAGGATAATATTATTGTTATATGCCCACTTAGTCATCTCAATGGACATAAAGGCAGATCCATTATCACATACTAGAGATACAGGTGTACCAAACCTTATGCATATGTTTTCTTCTTAAAAATTGATCACCTCTTCAATCCTACACTAATTGGTTGCCACTACTTCAGTCTATCTGGTGTAGTAGTCAGTAGCAGTCTGAACATACTTATGACCATCAGAATAATTAGGGTTAATGATACCCATGAAATCCAACCCCCATTAGGTAAAGGGTTTATCAATCATTATTGGCTCTAGTGGAATGGTTGCCTTGGGCTCTTTTGTATTGAAGATTTAATATGAATGACATTCTCTCCCATGCTTGTAAGCATCCTTGAAGATAGTAGGCCAATAATAACCAACCTTAAGGATCCTATGGGATGTTTTCCTTCCATATGGATGTCCACTTCCTAGCTTTTTATGGAAAGTGCTCAATATCTCATATGTCTCTTCTTTGAAAACACACCTTAGGTAAATGCCTTTAAAGTTATTCATGTATAACACTCCATCCTTGATCAGAAAATGAGCTGCCTTGAGCCTTAAAGCTCTATTTTTATTTTGACATAACCCTAGAAGACAATAAACATTGATTAGTAAGTAAATAATAAGATCATACCAATAATTGGGTTGAAGTTATTCTACCTGCATGACACTTAGTTTGGGATTAGTATTGGCAATCAATTGAATTGAACCTTGGCATCTTACCAACTTTGTAATCTTCATATCTAGATTACATTCTTGGAGAAAAAATATCCACTTACCTCTCCTTTCTCCAAGTTCACATTGACTAAGCATGGTATTAGTAGTAGGGTCTATTAATATTGGAGGTACCTTATTTCTAAGGATATAATGCCTAAATTTCTTCATTGACTTGACCAGAGCACATGATTTTTTTTCAATAAGAGAATAATTCAATTCAATATTTGTAAAACCAGTACTCATGAAAGCAATAGGATGATCATATCCATCTATCTTCAAAGCTAGGATAGCTACAATTTTATGGTCAGAAGCAAAAGAGTAAAGATAGAAGTCTTTAGCAAAGTCTGCACTTATCAACATAGGGACTTGTCTAATTGATTCTTTGATTTATTTGAAGGCCTTCTTGGTTTCTTCATTACAAGTGATCTTAGCATCTTTATTCAACATGTCATTCAAAGGTCTCACTATTTTTATAAAACAAGAAATAAACTTCCTCACAAAGTTGATCTTCCCAAAGAAAGATTTAAGTTCCTTATTGCTATTAGGAGTTTTTATTCTAGATATGACATCTATTCTATTTGGGTCTATAGAAATCCCCTCCTTAATTATAACATGTCCTAGTAATTTTCCCTCAGTAACATAGAAAATACTTTTCTTTGGATTGAGATAAATTCTATACCTACTGCAAGTGCTTGATGTGATCTTCCCTATTTTTTGAATAGATAGTTAAGTCATCCATGTAGATAATATTTCACTTACCTATCAACCCCACAAAATCATGGTATATTGCTCTTTAGAAAGTTTGCACCTACATTTATTAGTCCAAAGGGCATCCTTTTATAGGCAAAGGTGACCCACTTAGTAGTAAATGTAGTTTTGAGTCTGTCCTTGTTCACAAGCATTTGGTTATATCTTGAAAAACCATTAAGGAAGGACATCATTGCAGAACCACTAACAATCTAAATAACCTAATCAAGAAAAGGCAGAGGATAGTTATATTTATTAGATGATCTATTTAGATTTATAAAATATACACATAGTTTGATTTCCCCATTTTTATTCCTGACTGGTACTAAGTTAGCTACCCAAGTGGAGTGCCTAATAGGAAACACTATCCTTGCATCTATCAATTTTTTAACTTCTTTATATATCAAAGGTTCTAGGATAGGGTTGACAGGCCTTTATTTTTGCCTAAAGGTTTGTAGGTTTGTTTTAGTGGTATGGTTTGGGTCATGACCCTAGGATAAAATATATTTAGGTCCTCATATGACCATACTACAACATATTTATACTTATTCAACAACTCTTTAGCTATTATTAACTCTTCACTAGTGGTGGCTGTACCAATGTTGACTAGTTGGGGTTGACCTTGGGAACCTAAGTCCACATCATTGTAATATTTCCCATTTACTTTGGGATCCTTGATATTCCCACCTAGTTTATCTGTGTCAAATAATATTTACAGGGCAATCATGCCCTTGGGAATCTTATTGTCATTTAGTTGGATGATCTTGTCATCAATATTGCCTTTGTCAAGAGTATTTTCATTAACTTCATCAATGATGTGGGCTCAAGAATTTTTAAAATATTCATGAAGTCTAAGATCTATTGATAATCATTGAATACTTGTAATTGGTAGACATTATCTGGTACTGAGGGACATGGGACTAATTCAATGGTAAGGTTTTGTAATTTGTAACTTTGATTAGGCATAAGGTTGGTTGTGACTGAAGTAAGTTCATTAGTAGCCTTGTTTCCTTCCCTAGGAATTGACACAATATTTAAAGAATTAAAACACTAAATTAAGTCCCATACTCTAAAATTATACTTCTTAAGATAGGATAACTTGCATTGATACTTACTTTTGACCTGATTAACTACTAGTTTTGAATCACCAAAAACTAATAGTTACTTGACCTCATGTTTATTTCCAATTATAATTCAATAATAAGTGATTCATAATCCACCAAATTATCTGTGCATGGGAAATGAATTTTTTATGAGTCATTTGATTCTTTCCCAATGGGATTGATTAATACCACTCCTACTCCAGAATCTGATTTACATCTAGCACCATAAAAATACAATCATAAAGGTTCTAATTGTTTCTTTAGATTATAAATATGGTATTATAATCTATTTTAATCACAAATTTTTTAATCATCAAACTCCAAATAACATCTATCTTTGTCTAAATAAACACAAATATGCAAATAATATACTGATCTTTGAGCGAAATTCATAAAAATGAACAAAGATATTTCAAATTTTCAAATATTTAAATAGGCCCTACTTATAGCACCAATTGTTGATGACTGAATGTGTACTACTAGGTCAACATATAGTATTTAAGAAACACTTCTTATTTTTGGATTCAAGGAATACATTGCATGAGTTGCATGGTGTGATAATCCTGCTACCTTTGGTGGAATAGAGGCAAAGCACATGAACTGTTTCACAAATTTATAATGTTTGGTTGTTGGGGTCAACCATGGCCTAAATCAGATCTATGAAATTGAAGAAAATCTATGCTAATTAAAGTGAATTATGCTAAAAACCTAAGTCTAAAGCTAAACTAAGATGAATTATTCACAATGGAGCTAATCTAAGGTGAATTGATAAATGGAGCAAAAGGAAGGGTAAGGTAGAAAAAAAAGATGTTGATGGTCTTTATTTTAGACATTATGAAAAATTTCAAAGTTCATCTAAATATGCATTTAACCAATATATGTCATGAATTAGCATAAGCTCAAATCACATAATACATCAGGCAAACATCTAAGGATAACATGAAAAATATGCAAATAAGAACCCGAATTTCTTTAAAGATTTCACCCCTGCAAGCAAACAACATTAGCCCAAATGCAAGAAGAGTAAATAAAGTGAATCAAACCTAAGAACATCCAAATAATCTAGAATTAACACAAATTAGAAACTCTATATTTAAAGATACACATCCAAAATCCATAATAACCATTCAGATCTAAAACCTAAACCAAGTGAGTGAGAGAGATGCCATGATAACAATTCATACAAGCAATTGTGGACAAACTTTGTAGAACTCCTTGATTATATTGATTTTCTCAAAAGTTAAAATATAGTTTTGGCTCCAAAACTCTCTCCCTTTTACAACTAGAAATACCTCTTTATATATATAATTCATGAGTTATGTCAGTTAGTGATGAAAAATTACATTTGTATATGTGTCTAGGATAATTATCCTTTCTATTACATTCTAGAATAAATGACCTTTTCTAATCTACTGACCTATAGGTAATGCATTTCAAAAATGCACATGCCTTTATAAAGGAATATTCATTTTTTTAAATATCCTATAATGTTAGTTACAAAAGAACATTTCTAATCTAACTAACTTTGGGACCCTGGTGCTACTACAACATTCTGCCTTCCTTCTAGGATCTCCATTTTATAATGTTGTTCATTGATCAGCTCATGAACAACTCTCTTTCTTGATTTCCTAGGTTATTGATATCTTTACAAATCTTCTTAAGGCCTGTTTGGTGCTCCTAACATCTCCTATCTTCTCTTCAAATAACAAAAGTAGGCCCATGATCTTCTTATTATCATCCCCTATCTTTCCTTGGCCTTGGTTCTTTGCTGCATGAATTGAGAATTTCCATGCTTGAACCCCTCATTAGTGATAAGGCTAAAAGGACTAAATGAGGTGGTCTAATTGATTAAGTTATCCAACATGTATAATATTCTATCTTTATGTTATTTGGGGTCCTTGGAAATGTCCTCCATATGCTTGGACCAACTAATCAGGGCTTTGATTTTGTTCACCAATATAGCCATAACCATACCTAAATGGGCTAGGTTGACTGTCCATAATTTAGGGAGTTTTTGGTCAAGACTTTCCCCTGATAGCTTGAAGCCTACCATTGGCCAACTTGGATTTTAACCATGGAATTTTGCTTAATTATTGCCTCCTGTTTAGTTTTGACTAAATTAAGGAATTGAACAAGTTAATCATGGTGTCCTTATATAGTTTGAATCTGTCTTCTTAGATTGACAATATATCATTCTCTTCTATATTTTTTTCTATTGCAAGATTCCCTTGATCATTATAATAGGGCCTCCTTGTAAAAATGTTATCTTATGATGGGTTACTGGTTCTCACTAGTCTAAAATAAGCTCAACCAATTATTATCCCCTATATTTTGAGTTAGCATCAAATTATGTGTCTTTAAAAACCCTCTCTTCTATGTCTAAAGTCAGATAGAGCTCCACATCTTCCATCAAAAAATATTTTTGAGCTTCCATGGTGTGGGCTTCTTTAGATTGCTTAATAGTGGTATGTCATTCAATTCTGGATCGAATTATCTATGCATACATGATAATTCAACTTATTTAACTTTATTATATTGAGCATAGGGTCAAATTAGGGTTTCTACACTTGTCAGGGATTTTTTGAAGGTTTTCATAGTGCTCTAATGGTGGTAATTATTTTAACTTGCGTGAGCTTCATAACTTAGATCCCAATTAGATTATGTACTTATACCCTTGCATTTCCTAGGTCTATAAAATCTTTGACTTGGCATATTATAATTATATGGCTTTGATGTGGCATCACTATGGCATCCCTATGGAATTTTCATGATATTTTGATCATTAATATTTAAAAAGTGACTTTTTATTTTTGAAAATTCTACTTTAATTTCACACCATTGGATCACCCTTGCATAGATGAACATGGAGCATCGATCTCAATCTAAGAACTTGAACACTATTGGTTGCTAGATATGTTTTATATGGTTATGACACTTATCACTTTTGCATTCACTCTAAGCTTTGTTGAAATGCCAATATTGATCTTACACCATTGATCTTATTTGCATGGATTAATTATGATCTGTTGATCTTGATCTACTTAATTATGCTTCCTCATCTATGGACCATTGATTAGAATGTGTACACTCATCTGCATACCATAAATATTTGAAATATGTTCAAGCTTAAATTTGTGGCTCATAATTATGCCATGTGCCATTTTTGTGTTTATCCTTGACTTTCAACATTCACTGCACACTATCTGATCATATTTGCCTAAGCAAACACACTCCATTAGATCTTGATCTACAAGGTCAAACACCATTGGGTGTTGAGTGTTTTTTGGCAGAGTATGAAAATTGTCACCCTCTCACTTATCCTAGGGCTTTATTGAAGTTTTGACTTGATAGATGCCATAAGATCTACCCTTCCCAAGCAAACACGTACCATTGATCTTTGGAAGATGTTGAACTTTAACTTAGGGTTGGGACTTTATATTTAATCTTGAACAATTGGATTTTTATCACTTGAGTAAATGAAAACCATTGATCCTATATATGAAAATGATATTTAAGTCAGTGCTCAAGAAAATAAATAACTTAGCATAAAGTTTTTGGACTATGGTTTTATTTCATGTTAATAAACATGGGTAAGACCTTAAGATAAACTTTTTAAGCTAAGTTTTAAACATGATAAATGGGACCTTACGAATGATAAAAGACATAACATATAGTTTTAGCCTAAGGTTTTTTATATTAATAAATACAATAAACTTTCTTAGGCTAAGTCTATAGTAAAAGGGACCCCTCATTTAGTTAGATCATGTGGAAATAAAAGGGACCAAGGGGGGTTTGGAAAAATAGAGAGACCAAACATAAAAAAAATAGACTAAGGTTTGGTTGTGTTAATAAACATGACTAAACCTTAGGATACAAATTTAACTAAGTCCATGGCATGATAAATCATTCCCATGTAAATTATTCCTACCAAATTTGAATTTGTTTCAAAGTGACCTGAGTTAGGGTAATTTGAGTGAAGGTTTCAAGATGATTAAGCATGACTTCAATTTAATTTTCAATAGGCCAAAGGTTAGTAAAAGATCAAATTAACATTAAGATATGGAACCCAAGACATTGCCCATTCCAAATTGACTCCATTGGAGCTGCAACTTGAAACATAAAGATTTAATGTTATCACTTTAGGCAAGATTAAAATAGAATTATGAACAAATATGATAACCAAATTAGGTGTGAATGATATTAAAATGAAAATAATGTGAAAACATGATAATGTTTCTCTAATCACTTGGATTTTCAAATTTAAGATACAAATTTTCATAATTTAAAACAAGGGTCCCCATTTTTCAAAAATGGGGGTATGTTGACCTCAACATATTCATATTCAAAACTAGTGACATCTTTGATATGGTATTAGATCCACGTGTGGTAATTATATGGCTGGGTTTTTATTGTTGTTAATCTATCTTTTGAAATCATGACATTTTTATTTGCAAAATAATTTTGGTATACAATTTATTTGTGGGATTTTTGATCTTTGGTGCAGTCATTTTTTTTGTAGATCTTAGTAGCCATTACCATGATTTTTGTGGTTTCTTTGTGACTGTGTGTTCCATGTCTCTTGGTTCATTTTACTTCAAAATACCTATGTGCCTATATACAAACTTACGTTTGATACCTATGTATTTGGCCTCAACTTAGTCTCAACTAGTTTTTTGTGTTTGGGAGACTATTCAACCCTAGTTCTATGTTGCTTCTAGGCCGCCCTCATCTACAAAATTTTCACGTGCTGAGTATAATCTCATTGTCACATATGAGTTATTCAATCAATAACATAAAATAATCTTACATTTTCATAAGGATTGTGAGCTTCTTTGAAAATAAGCTAAGTCTATTCAAAGTTTGCCCTAAAGTTTAACAAAAAATCTAACATATTAAATCACCTTTTTTAATAAATTGATTTAAAATAAGGTCAAATAGACTACTTTTATTTGAATTCACAAGTAATGCATAAGAGGATTGGTCAATTTTAGCATTGTTAGTGGAGATTATTTTTATAAAAATAATATACTGTGTTAAATATTTAAAAAGAATTGTTATTAATATTTTCACTTGCTCACATTGTGTACTCATCTTGGATGCATTTTTGGCTGAGCCCGACATCCTCACCTAATATTACAAATCATGTCTTTTTGATGTTTTCACTAGTTTCTCTAAATGCATTCTCAATTGTACTTGACATATTTTGATCATACATTATTTTTAACATTTGGTAGGGTTCACCATTTCATAGTTTAGGGGGTGTACTTTCTTTTGGGTTACTCTCTCTTTCTGCACTTCCATTTTTATGACAAAATTAACTTGCACTACTATTAAAACTCAATTCAACACTAAAATGGATTCAATTATAGTCAACCCAATAACTCTCTTTAATTATCATGAATAGAAAATGAAGAAGGTAATCATTCTAAGGAGTAAGGATTTGTATAGGATAACCATGGGTGATGAAACTGAATCTAGCACAAATGTAGAGAAAGTTAAGTGGTATAACCATAGTGATAAATCCTATGGGATATTATGTATTTATGTAGCACCTGATCTCTTATTTCAATTATAGCATACCAAATCATATCATGATGTATGGACCATTCTGAGTAAACTATTTGAGGATCAAAATGTGATAAGAGGTCATGAGCTTAAGAATTAACTCATTAGCCTAAGTCCTTGCAACTTTGACACCCTTTAGGATTTATTCAGTATGTTCAAGTCCTTGAGATTACATTTGAAATAATGTGGGATAAATAAAGAAGATGATCAACTTATTCTTTCTATACTCTTTAAACTAGGTCTTGACTATTCAGTATTTGTATCTACTTTCCATGCCACTAAAATCATTTTGGGCACTGCATGGAAAATACCCTATTTATATGTTGTCACTATTGACTTAACTAGAGAACAAGACAATTTGATCCATATGGGCACATTTAAGTCCACAAAACCTCAATCCCTAATTACTAGGAATTGGAAAGTAAAGACTTCAAACAAAGAGAAGAAGAATAATAATAAGGATCAAGAGAATAAGAAAGAATCAACCTCTGCCAAAAGCAACACTGAATCCTCCTCTTCTAATGAAAAACCTAAGAAAGAGGAGGTTAAGTGTGCCTATTGTAAGAAAAATGGGCATGCTGAAAATAAGTGCACGAAGAAGCAAATAGATCACCTAACTCATCTCCTAAAGGAGAACAACATAGGTGTTTCTGAGTTTATCAAGAAAATTTCATTTACCCAAGATTATAATAAGGCAAAGGGAAAGGGGAAAGAGAAATAAAATGGCAATGATATTGTAGTAGTTTTAGCTTCAAAATTTTCATCTTCCATTAGTTTGGGTGATGACACTTTTGTACTAGTTGCAGGGAGAGGGTATATTGAAATGAAATAAGGAACATTCAAAAATGTTCTAAGTGTACCTTCTGTTTCAACCAATCTCTTATCAATGTATCAAATCACTCATATCAACAAAGGAATGAGGGTTGAGTTTTTACCAGATTCAATTATCATTAAGGAGTTGCATAGTGATTCTATAGTGACAATGGGTATGGCATATTTTTATAGTGCTCCACATGCCTTCTTTACTTCAGTTTTAGATCCACAAAAATTTTGAGAGGCTTTAGGCATACCTAAGTGGGATAGTGCTATATAGGAAGAATATTCTTCCTTTATCAAAAATCACACTTGGGATTTGACTTCACTTTTTAAGGGAATGAAGATGGTTTGATGTAGGTGGATGGATATATCAGAGCAAAGTTTGTAGTAGATGGGTTAGTTGATAAGTACAAGGCAAGATTGGTTACCAAGGATTTTTCATAGGTAGCTAGCATTAACTACTCAAATACATTTTTTATTGGTGTAAACATGACTTTGATTTAACTCACACTAGTTACAACTATAACACATGGTGTGGATGTGCACCAGATGGATGTGAAGAGTACCTTTATTCAAGGAGACCTTAAGGAGGAGATCTACATACAATATCCACTTGGGTTTGTTCAAGATTCATCCATATTTTATAGACTTAGGAAATCCATCTATGGCCTCAAACATTCCCTTCAGTCTTGGCACATGAAAATGAATTCCTTCCTCCTTACTTTAGGTTTCACTAGGTGTCATTCAAACCCCAATGTATATTTCTTGTGGTAGGATGATACTTTAATGACCATTGTCCTTTATGATGATTATATTTTGATCATCAGAATTTCTTCATCATTTATTATAGTGGTGAAGATGTCTCTATAGGATATATTTGACATGATAGACTTGGGTCTTTTGCATTAATTTCTTAGCATCAAGATTTCATAATTTGATTTAGAGATTTCACTTACACAACCCAAGTATGCTCTCAATATTTTGGCTCAATTTCACATGGCTAAATTTAATCCATCTATGAATCCATTTTTATCAAGAGTCAAACTTGAGGTTGACTATTATACACCTTTAGTTGATGCCACTCAATATCAACAACTTGTTGGTATCTTTATTTATATGACTCATACTAGGCTTGATATTTAATATGCAGTGGGACTTATCTCTAGATTCATGCATGAACTCCATGAGATATACTAAAAAGTAACTAAGAGGATCACACACTACATTAATGGATATTAAATATTTGGGATCCATTATAGATTTGACATAGAGGTTGACTTGGTTAGTTTTATAGATTTAAATTGGGCAAGTGATACTCAAAATCATAAGTCCACTTTAGGTTATAGTTTTTCTTTGGGTTATGGTCCTATTATTTGGTCTAACAAGAATAAAAATGTTATTGTTATATCATCAATAAAGGTAGAGTATGATGGATTTATTAACACAACTATTGAGGCTATTTGGCTTTAAGGGATTATATCTGAGTCTGACATTCCATTCAAGCATCCCATTGTCAACTATTATGATAATCAAAGTAATATATAGATATGTAGGAATCTATTTCAGTACCTATAGACCAAACATGTTAAGATTCACATGAATTTTATCTGGGAGCTCATTTATGGCTAGGTCATCGACTTGGGATTTTTCTAGTCTTCAGAGCAAATTACATATATCTTTACCAAACCCTTCACTGAGAGCAAGTTTATTCATCTACAAGCTCCTTTTGGGCTGTGGTCTATATTAGCAACATCATCATCTTCAAGGGGGCCTTATATCCTCTTCTCTTCTTCTATGTCTCTCTTTTGTGGGGATTTTTTTCCTATGGGGTTTTTACTTTTTCCTTCTTTATGAGAGATTGATTTATACATGGGTACCTCATTAGGCCTAGTTGTCAAGACCCATTTATTTTTTACACTACCCACCTAAGTTGTGCTTATGGAAGGGTGTTAGAGTAGGGGTTTTATTTTTTACCATATTTATTTATTATGATATTTTTTCCTCACTTGGAGTTTTCCTACTTTCATGGAGAAGCTTACTTATGTGTGCAGGTTGATTGGGTGACTAGGAAGTAACTCCCTTGATTAACTATTTTGGGTATGGGAGTTACTCATCTAATCTTGGCCTTGCCAACCACCTGTAATGAAGGAGTTACTTTTCTATTCTAGGGGTTTGTTGACCACCTTTTATGGAGGAATTACTTGCTTACTTTCCTATATGTACTCATCTCATTTGAGATCTTTTCAACATATTGAAAGATTGGGTTTTGCTCCACTTGTTTTTTATCTCTTGAAATATTGTCTTTGAGTGATTTAATTTTGCTATAACATTGTGGTGTGCGCAAGATTCATCTCCTATGATATCGACCTTTGCATTCACATAATCCAAAATTAGAAAAATCTCTGATAGTATATTCATTTTGAATAATGTTTCAAGATATTTATAGGTTTTTCAAAAATGATCCTCTAGTGAATATTAAATTTAGGGGTTATTTATATATATAGGTGAATCTTCATTAATTTCCTATTGTGATCAACCCATGAAACGTATCTAGGTTGATTTAATAGATAGTTACCAATTTGAAAAACAAACATTGAGGGTCCTTTGACACTACCAATAGACGGATATAATTATACTAAATAGCATTATTTGAGTATACTTATACTACCTTGCAAGTGAAAAATAAGGATATGAGGTATGAAGATAGTCTATCTATGATTTTGAAGTTATTCCTCTATGAACCAAACTAATCATGAATAAATATGTTTAACGAATCAAGATAGCCAAGATAGTAGATGGATAAAACAATAGATGTAAAGTGTGCTCAAGAGTTAAATATATATGTGCATTATCAAAGTTTGTCAAAGTTTATGTTTCCAAAATGACAAAGACAAAAAAAAGTTATATACAATAGAGATGGAAGGATGAAGGCTTGTTACTCTTGGGATAGTCTCACTTATGATGATAAATATAGTGTATCTATAAAAAATTATGAATGCATGAAAGTAGTCAATTTCTCAATAAGTTGGTTTGAATATACCAACACAATGAAAAATTGAAAAAATGAGCATAGTAACATATATAACTAGTGGTATGTGAACCATGTTGTCTTCCTAGGAAGTCTAGGGCTAGTGTTGAAAACATAATACTTGAAAAAGAAGAGTTTTAAGGTGAACAATGGAAATTGAAGGGTTTTAGAGCAAATAATATAAAATAAAGTGTGCTTATTGATCATGTAAGTAGACCAAAAGTATACTAATTTTGCTTCTTGGCCTGTTTAGTTCGTATTGGTCTCTCTTAGTTTGGATAATTGAACTGCCATCTATAACTATCATTGGTAATAAAATATATAGTTATATACCCCCATTTTGAGGTGAGTATTTATACATGTTACTATGATCACTCATCTCAAAATAAATATATTAAAGGTACCATGTGTAACATAGGAAATTACACTTAATGATTTTAATAATTGAAAGTACATTTGTAACACATATATGTAACTATAGAAAGATATCTTCATTTAAGGATCAATAAGAATATGTGATCCATGTGAGGATGAGATAGTAGGGAGGAGGGAAAAATAATATAATTTAATATAACCTAGTGAAAAGGGATAAATACATACCCCAATAAAGTAGGATATTGAAATAAACTACCAAATATAGATATACGTTAACCCAAATGTGAATAGGTTTAAGGAATATAATGTGATATCTTGATACATGAAATATAAGATGAAGTAACACATGGGTGCATCATGTTCCCAATTGAAATATTTAGGTGGTAATGTTTTAAGTGTGTGTAAGGGTAGGATTCCCCTAATGGAAATATATAGATATAATCAGTGAAGATCATTAAGAATACATATGGGCATGATTCCCCAAGTGGCATTTTATAGGTTGGAGGATCAATAAGAATAGAGATAAAGGATATTCCCCAATGTATAAATTATCTCCTAGGATGGATATATATAACAATGAAGCATAAACACTAGCATTAGTATGCCAAAAAAGTTGCATTGTAGAGACCATGGCAATGTAGGCAATAAACATAGTATATTGTAAGTGGTAACATGTGTTGGGTGAATATTTTGTCGACCAACTAACTGGTGAGTGAAATAGGTCTCTTCAACCATAACATAGGGAGATAGGTCAGCCAAAGTTGCAGGTTTACCACATCCAAAGGGGAAAATTCTCTCCTCTCATCAAGGGGAGGTTCCCTATAAGTATAAGGCAACTATATACTATATATATAAGCAGAAAATAACACTCAGAGGTAGGATACACCATCCATCTCCCTTCTTTTAGAGATGGTGTTCACAAACAAAGGAGAAAATCTTGGTGAAAACACTGAAGGCACTTCTCTTCTTTCAAAAGTGTTCTTACAGGGAACATCAGTTCTTTCAGGTAGTGACAAGTAATTGGTAACCAAGGGCGTAGTAACCAGTAGACTGAGATGTAGCACAAAGTCTCCACCTTGACTACCCAAGAGTGAAATATAGAGGATAATGAGGGCACAAATCCATCCCAAGATCCTTTACACAAAAATAGAAAGAAAACACACTAAAGGCAATTGTGTGGGGCACAAGGTCTCTCCACAATTGGCTTCAGGACACCTTCCTGATTACTTTTACTAGTTCTGCCTCTTAGATCAAATAAACAAGAACGCTCCTAGGAAATAGACATAAGAACTATTTATTAAAATAACACAAGCTATAACAACACAAAGTCTGCAAGTAACTTGATTTCTCATTCAGATAAAATAATATGAACAATAATCTAAGCTCAAAGTCTCAATAATGCCTTTCAATTTGGGTAGAGTTTTGCTTCTGGTAATGGGAAGATCTCCTTTAAAATGACATAAGAGAATACAATATATAGTAGCCAAGAAAGGTCTAGTGCTTTGTCCCATGGAATAGCCCATGATGCATTCAATGCCTTGAATGCATTTTTAGTTTTGTCAAAGGACCATACTAGAACAAGGTGGCTGCCTTAACTGTGGCATGTCAGTTCATCTCAAAATGTCTTCTCCTGGGTCTGGATCATCTGGTGTCTATGCAACTGTCCATTTTGTCTTTACTCCAAGGGAGATAAACAGGCTATGTCTTCAATGTTTACCAATCAAAATATCTACTTTGTAGACTTTTCCACCTACTGGAATAACTATTGTGTAGATATTTTGGCCTCTCCATCTTTCTACTATGATTTGAGTCCTCGAGCTATCTTTTCCCCCTTCTGATTTTGTATTTTCCCTTAGCCTTAAGGCCTTTGAATGCATTTGGGTCCGTACTTAAGTCTGCAAAGATCAACAACTATTTCATTGCCACAAATTTGATGTCTTTAGGTCTGTCATCATTTCAAAGCCAACAGCTAGTTGGTTGCATTGAATTTGATGACTGCGGGCCCATCATCCTCCTTAGCAATTCCTTCGTGTCTTTCCCACTTACTCTAGCCACTTTTTGCTGATCTCAACAAGTGACACATGGCAGCATCTGCTTAACTTATAGAGGCCTTAGATGCCTTTTGAGAGTCCCATAGAAGATGACACGTGGTGGCTTCTATTGAGATTTTTAGAAACACTATAGAAACATTGGGACTTACTCAGATTTATGCAGATGTTGACACTTGTCACACTCCATTTATTTTATAAGGGACACATAGCAAGTTTTGCTACTTTGAGAAACAAATTATAATGCGTCTCGATAGATGACAACTGGTAGCTTCTGCTTAGCTTTAACAACTCACTTGGGGCCCACCACCATCTTTACTTAATATCAAAACAAAAGGAAGAAACTATAGAGGTCGACACTTGTCAACTTTCGTCGAGCTTTGTAAGGGACACGTGGCACATTTCATTTATTTTAGAGAAATATATTGAAACCTTCTGCAGTTGCCACTTGTCACCCTCCATGAAACTCTAAGAGAAGTTTATTGAAAGAAGCTTTGAAACTCAGATGCAGACACTTGTCACACTTTGTTGAGTTATAATGGGACACAAGGAAGAAACTGTGGATGTTGACACTTGTTAGCTTTTGCCAAGATTTACAAGGGACATGTGGCACGTTCCACTACTTTTAGAGACAAATTATAATGTGTCCCATTAGATGACACTTGGCAGCTTCTACTCTCAAGATTTTCCCTTTTGGGCACTCCTTTGAACCATTTGATTAAACCAACCGATTAAACCAACTTTGGTTCAATAGTTCAATGGTTCATTCCTTTGTTTCACTCATTCAATTGACCACTTGAACCAACCGTGTTGAACCTTGACAAAGCGCTTGACTCTTAGAAGCTTGCCAATGACGTTGAACCTTGAAACCGTTAAACCGTTGAACCCTTTTTTGGTTCAAGGTTCAATGGTTCAATGGTTCAATCCTTGCTTAGAAGCTTGCCGATGGACCCTTTTTGGTTGAACCAATCCTAAAAATGCCTAAGTGTTGGAAACTTTCCCCTTTTGATTGAACTCACCTGAAGAAGCCATTGAACCCATTGAACCAACTAGTCCCTTTATTGAAAAATCTTGGAAAATGAGGAAATTGAATGCTCAGAACAAATTTTAAAAAGGGAAGAGACAATTTTGGTCTTGCAGGACCAAAATAGTTCATATGTTGTCCCAAAAACTGAGTGACATTTTTTGGGGACAACAACTGGCTCCAGTTGGGGAACTTCCTTTAGTTGAAAAATTGAAATAGCTGAGGGGAGTAGAAACCAAGATCTCCAGTGCCTTGAAATATGCCATTGGGCTATGGAGTCATGCTACCAAAAATAAAGGCTCTAAAAAATGAAAATGAATGACACAAAGTAGAAATAAAGACTATACAAATATACATATGTACAGGTGAACTTATTTGATACTTCAAGAATTGATGTGAGTTAGATGCTAACCATTATGAGACAATGAAAATAGTGTTCCATCCTGATAAACCAACAGGAAACCATTTTATCCCCAGAATCGGTGACAAGCGAATGGAACTCTCCACTAGGAATCACATTTTTTATGCACTCCTTTTGGTTCTCTCTTCTTTCCCCATGGCAAGATGTGGTCTTCAATATGAAAACTATAAATCTTTGCTCTCTTGGTGAAGAGTTCCTTTTGCTAACTTTGGAGCACAGCAATATGGTCCACTACCATAGCTTGATATTCTGCTAGTTTAGTCCAACACATGTTTTGATTGTCCCCCTCAAACACCTGTCAAACCATCAGTTCAGCATTTCCTTTGGCATGAAGGAGTTTGACATCTTCATCCTAAGCAGCCTATAACTTGAGTAATAGATATTCATACTCGACAGTGTTGTTGGTATTGCTAAACTATAACTCATGTGAAGGAAGAATAATATCTCCTTGAAGAGATATCAACACCATCCTGGCTCTAACACCGGTAGAGAAATTGCTGCCATCAAATTCCAAGATCCAAACATCATCAAAAACTGATCTTCTATCATATTTCTCTTCATTAGAGATGGAATATCCTTTTTCATTTATAATATGCCCTACCAATTCTTCTAATGTCTTATTTGAATCGATTTTAGGATTGCCACCTACATGACTTTCATATACAAAAACATGAACACCCTCTGTGGTCAAGAAGTAATTACCCTTGCTTGAAGACTCAAATAGAATTTGAGCTTCGGTTGCTGACGTCTGAGTGACAACATATTTTGCCTCCTTTTCAAGAAGCAATCTCTATATAATGCCTTTGACTGGGATCCTCACCTTAGACAGGTCCATGCTCAACTCACCACCCACATCCTTGCAGAAATTTCATCCCATCAGAATGCCATATGAGGCTAGGACGTCGACCACCAGAACTGTCATCTTGATTCTCTTGTCTGGGAATGCTACAAATGCAAATTGGGCATCCTTGATTTGTCCCAGTAGTGGTATTTGTTTGTTATCCATGGAGAAGCATCTACCAAATGTTTTGGTCAGTGTGAGGCCAAGAGATTTTACCACTTTGGCAGGCATGACATTGTTAGATGCACCGGAGTCAATGATGCAATTGCTCAGTTTGTGACCATTTATCAATAGGGAAACATAGAAAGGCTCTATTTTCCTAGGGGCAGTAGGAGGAGTAATGACAAGATTATTTGGGATGAGCATGTTCCTTGGGGGATCATGAGTTACCTTTCTAATCTCTTATCTTGCAGGGACGGCTATATTCTTCACACACTCCACCAACCTGTCCAACTACTCAGGGTTGGCTTGTAGGAATTCAAATTCAATCATTTGAATTTTGGTTTTCTTGACATGGTAAATTATGTTAAATGAATGAAATGGACTAGGAAGAGAGATGGGAGTTCATTCTTTTGGTTTTTGGGAGGGGGAGGACTGGCCTGTGAATTTGAAGTTGAAGGTGCAGAAATGTTTGGGGTACTTACTATCTTAGCAACCACCAGGTCCTTTGGCTAGAAAGGTAGAGTGGTCCTACATTTGGCAATTGAAATTTTTGGTTGAGGTCGTTCCTCTATCTTTTCTTTATCAGCTTGCTAGGCTGACTGGTTCTTGGACTGGGTGAACACAACATATGATCCCTCGACTGCTTCACCTTTACTTCTAGGTTCATCCTGGTAATTTAGGAAACTAATGTTGGAGTCGCCAGATGATTATTATTGATCCTCCATAAAGAGATCAACATCATTTTCTTGATCAAACTTAGGTTAGAAAGAGAAATCATGTTATGTTTCTAGATATCCAATTGTTGAGTTGGTTGGAGGCATTTCAAGGGCAAGGTTCCTCTGTGGGGGAGGAAGATGATTTGGCTGCCCTTGATTCCTGGCAGCATTACCTTGATAAGACTGATTCTAAAATGTCCTCCTTAGCATATCTCAGTTAAGAGGAGTAGACATACCTTGGGCCATTTGCCTTTTCAAGGATAGCAATTCAAATTTTAGCTTTTGCACCATTTGATCCATGGTGCATGTAGATGGATATTCAAAAGATGAAGAGGATTTTCCTCTGTTAGGATCTCTCCTTATCTTTCTTGCCAATATAAGGTCATCAACATCAAGGTCTATGTGACCATCACATCTCAGCAAAAAAATCACTTTAGGCAGTTGTGAGTTGATGAAGAAGCACTTAAGGTTCTCAAGAGTTGGCTGAGCAATGATAAGAATCTGATTCCTGAGCTTGTCAAACTTTGCTATGAAATCCCTCATGGGTTCATGAGGTTCCTTCTTCATCTATGTGAGCCAGGCCAGTAAGGCATGTGCATATTCTACAGGCTTGAACCTGGCTTCAAATTTAGCTTTAAGAGTATCCCAGTCAGTCACTTACAGATGGTAGAACTAGTCTGCAGATGCACCTTGTAGTGTTTCCATGAAAAGCCTGACTGCCACATCCTCAAATTCCACTCCTATTACACCACAGGCTATTTTGAAGGCTACAATGTTTTTATCAGGGTAAACTCTCCCATCCCCAAAGAATTTGGGGAAATTATTTCTTGAGCTACGTGGAAGTTCATGTACAGGTGGATTCAGATTTAGTGGACCAAAAGAGTTACCCCAGGGGCCTTGAACTACCATGATTTGATTTTGGAAAAGGGGGATAACAAATTTGGGTGGAGTATTTATAGGCAAAGCTCTATTGATAGTAGAAAAGGAAACTCTGCCTTGTGTTAGTGTCTTGGTATGGGTAGGAGGAACACTCCTGGATCTTTGAGCTTGAAGCTGGGGAGGGAACAAATTGAAATTACCCAGTTGCACCAACTCAAAAATAGGATCAAAAACACCTTGGGCTCTCTAAATTTTAGTATAGTGTGGAGTTGCTAGATTGTAAAACAAAAATGGGAAAGAACTGGCCCTACTTCAGCTTGAAGCTTAAGGCTTTAGACCATGTGTTCTATCCCAGTGGCTCTAGTTTTTTAGACTAGATAATATAATGGAGATGGAGGAAGATGGTAAGGCTATAATGATAATGGGTAAGACACAGAATTGAGTCAGTAGAGTTTATAATGGATAAGGGTAGGGACTGCTTCAATCTAAAACTTAAGGCTTCATATTACACGTAATGTCCCCAACAGAGTCACCAAAAACTGTTGCGTGAAGCTGGGAGGAAAAATTAATAATGAGAAAGCACTGGAGCAGCTCGTTCTTCCATAACACAATAAATGGATAAGGCTATAATGATAATGGGTAAGACACAAGTGATGTTTCAATCTAAATCTTGAGGCTTCAAATTGCACAAAATTACTGTGTCCCCAAAGGATTCACCAAAAACTATTGGGTGAATATTTTGTTGAGCAGCTAACTGGTGAGTGAAATAGGTCTCTTCAACCACAACATAGGGAGATAGGTCAGCCAAAGTTGCAATTTTACCAAATTCAAAGGGGACAAATCTCTCCTCTTATCAAGGGGAGGTTGCCTATAAGTATAAGGTAGTTATATACTATATATATAAGCAGAAAATAACACTCAGGGGTAGGATACACTATCCATCTCTCTTCTTTTAGAGATGATGTTCACAAACAAAGGAGAAAATCTTGGTGAAAACACTGAAGGCACTTCTCTTCTTTCAGAAGTGTTCTTACAGGGAACATTAGGAGTCATTTCAGGTAGTGACAAGTAACTGGTAACCAAGGGCATAGTAACCAATAGACTGAGAGGTAACACAAAGTATCCACCTTGACTGCCCAAGAGTGAAATATGAAGGATAATGAGGGAAAAAAGTCTTCCCAAGATCCTTTACATAGGAACAAAAAGAAAACACACTAAAGGCAATTGTGGGGAGCACAAGGTCTCTCCACAGTTGGCTTCAAGACACCTTCATGATTACTTCTACTAGTTCTACTTGTTAGATCAAATAAAAAAGAATGCTCCTAGGAAACAGACATAATAACTATTTCCTAAAATAACACAAGCTATAACATCACAAAGTCTGCAAGTAACTTGCTTTCTCATTCAGATAAAATAATATGAACAACAATCTGAGCTCAAAGTTTCATTAATGCCTTTCAATTTGGGTAGAGTTTTGCTTCTCATAATGGGAAGATCTCCTTTACAATGACATAAGAGAATACAATAGATAGCAGCCAAGAAAGGTCTAGCGCTTTGTCCCATGGAACAACCTATGCTGCATTTAATGCCTTGAATGCATTTTTAGTTTTGTCAAAGGACCATACTGGAATAGGGTGGCTGCCTTAACTATGGCATGTCAATTCATCTCAAAATGTCTTCTCCTAGGTCTGGGTCATCTGTTGTCTGCGCAGCTATCCATTTTGTCTTTACTCCAAGGGAGATAAATAAATCATGTCTTCAATGTTTGCCACTCAAAATATCTACTTTGTAGACTATTCCACCTACTGGAATAACTACTGTGTAGATATTTCAGCCTCTCCCTCTTTCTACTATGATTTGAGCCCTTGAGTTATCTTTTCCCCTTCTAGTGTTGTCTTTTCCCTTAGCCTTAAGGCCTTTAAATGCATTCAGGTATGTGCTTAAGTCTACAAAGATCAAAAACTATGTCATTATCGCAAATTTGACGTCTTTGGGCCTGTCATCATTTGAAAGCCAACGGCTAGTTGGTTGCCCTAAATTTGATGGTTGTGGGCTTGTCATCCTCCTTAGCAATTCATTCGTGTCTTTCCCAATTGTTATGGCTGCTTTTCATTGATCTCAACAAGTGACACATGGTGTGTTATATTGTGAAATAGGTGAGGATACGCGGCAACATCCGCTTAACTTATAGAGGCTTTAGATGCCTTTTGAGAGCCCTACAAAATTTGACACATGGCAGCTTCACTAAGCTTTTTAGAAACACTGTAGAAACATTAGGACTCACTCAAATTTATGCAGATGTTGACACTTGTCATGCTCCATTTATTTTACAAGGGACACATGCCAAGTTTTGCTACTTTGAGAAAAAAATTATAATGTGTCTCGGTAGATGACACCTGGCAACTTTTGCTTATCTTTAGCAACTCACTTAGGGCCCACCACAATCCTTACTTAATATCAAAACAAAAGGAAGAAACTGTAGAGGTCGACACTTGTCAGCTTCCATCGAGCTTTGCAAGGGACATGTGGCACACTCTGCTACTTTTAGAGAAAACTATTGAAACCTTCCATAGTTGACACTTGTCACCCTTCATGGAACTCTAAGAGAAGCTTATTGAAATAAGCTTTGAAACTTAGATGCAGACACTTATCATGCTCTACTGAGTTATAATGGGACACAAGGAAGAAACTGTAGATGTTGACACTTGTCAGCTTTTACCGAGCTTTACAAGGGACACGTGGCATGTTTCACTACTTTTAGAGACAAATTATAATGTGTCCCGATAGACGACACTTTGCAGCTTCTACTCTCAATATTTTCCCTTTCGAGCACTCCTTTGAACCATTTGATTGAACCAACTTTGGTTCAACAATTTAACGGTTCATTCCTTTATTTCACTCATTCAATTGACCGCTTGAACCAACTACGTTGAACCTTGACAAAGTGCTTGACTCTTAGAAGCTTGCTGACGACATTGAACTTTGAACCCATTAAACTGTTGAACCCTTTTTTGGTTCAAGGATCAATGGTTCAATCCTTGCTTAGAAGCTTGCTGATGGACCCTTTTTGGTTGAACCAAGGCATTGAACCAATTTTGAAAATGCCTAAGTGTTGGAAACTTTCCCCTTTTGATTGAACTCGCCCAAAGAAGCCATTGAACCCATTGAACTAACTAGTCCCTTTACTAAAAAAGCTTGGAAAATGAGAAAATTGAATGCTCAGAACAAATTTTGAAAAGGGAAGAGACAATTTTGGTCTTGCAGGACCAAAATAGTTCATATGTTGTCCCAAAAACTGAGTGACATTTTTTGGGGACAACAACATGCATGATATAGATCATTGTACCAAGCATATGATATCACACATTATAAGTCAAAAATCATATACAAGATGACTATATGATCCTCTATGGATAACATTGGATAAGTAATCGACAAGAAACATGCATTAGCACACAAAAGGAAAAGTATGGACATACATGCGAGGAATAAATCATAGGGAACATAAGTGAGCAAAAAAAATATCCATGTAACACGTAATAAATAAGCTATAACATGATATGTATAGTCAATATATATATATATATATATATGATAAATGGAAAATAATAAAGATGCAACTTGATACCCATTGAAAATATGCCCCAAATATGGGCATGTCCATAATGTGATAATGTCCTTAGGTGTGAGCATGATGAAAATGCATAGCATATATAAATCCATTATGTAGCCTACATATCCTACATATCACCCAATAAAATAATACAATGAGAAACATTGTGTAACATGTATATGCAAACATATAACATAGGTATATAGGTATGATATGTATCAATCAACAAAGTTAAAAGTAAATAAATTATTGATTTTAATGTTTTCCAATGTCTTTGCATTTTTATGATTGTCTAAAAGAAGGAGATCACTCAATGAGAAATCCTAGGGGTACAAGAAATAAAAATTAATGAGAAATCCATCAAACAAGAAAATAATCCAAGAGGCACAATTAGGATAAATAAATAAGGAAAAAAAGAAATCTTAGGGAAAATATAGAAGAAGGAAGAAAAAGAAGATTCTAAACAACCCACTTCTTCCCTCAAAATTTAGTGAATGTTACGATGTAAGGTTTCAATAAATATATGTTGTCATCATTGGGAAATATATGCAAGTGTTTTGAACTAGATCAATAATCAAGTGTAAAGGGCCATGGTGACATAGAAATTAACATAAACCAAGGGTATAGAAGAATGTCAATGCAAACCAAGCATAAAATATAAGTGTCAAATATGGAAGAAGCACAGGGCAT